>JAFISD010000091.1:0-111208 GCA_022560085.1 Helminthosporium solani
TAATATTATTTAGAGGCTATTACTAGCTAGGATAAGTTTTCTATTATAATATAATAGTATAGGCTAGTAAAGGATCTAAATAGGGTAAGAATTAACTTAAGGGTATATAGGAGTATATAGTAAAAATAAAGACTAAGGATTAATTACTACCTAAAAGCCTAGTATAAAAGGATAATAAAAAACTACTAAACTATTAAAGGAGAGAGTCTACCTTATATATCTATAGTTAGAGTCTTTTTAGATAGTATTTAGTCTAGGTCTAAAAGGAATCTCTTAGCAATGCCTATAATAGTCCTAGATTATTATATCTATAAACTAAAGTAAGATAGTAGTCTAAGCATTTTAAATTTAGAAGCTTAGAAGTAAGATCTATTATAATACAAAGGTCTAGTTTTAATAGTGTATAATAGCTAATTATAATAGAATACTAATATATTAAGCTAAGAGGGTTAAAGTAACCTCTATCCTTTATATAAAGATTATAAATTAAGAAAAATTAAGAGAGCCTCTCTAGATAAAGTAGATAAACACGCTAATATACGTAGTCTTAATAATAACAAGGCTAGTTAATAGCTCTTCTTAGTGGGAAGATAGTAAGGCGTAATCTTCCCGCTATTGTGCTAGACCTTACTTAGTCTTCAAGACACTTTAATGTCGTAAAAAGGCATTCGATCTGGCGAGTAATCTGCCTGTCCTTCTCAAGGAGATTATCGAAATTTTCGCGACATCCCTCATCCCAGTTACACTTGCCGCTGACTATAGGAAACGTGGGTAAGAGTTGAACGTGGCGAAGGTAGCGAACACGGTTATCAGTGTATAGTTTTAGAAACTTATCAGCGTTGTCCTCGTTCAGGCTGAACTTTGCCAAAAGCACTCTTTTGATAGAGTTTTGGAATGCTTTGGACACAGTAAGCACTTGCTTTAAATCCTTCTGAAGAATCAAGTAGCTAGTAATATGTTCAACAAGTTCTTGAAAAAGATTTTCCATTGTGAGCGACTTTGACTTTGGAATGGCTGGTGTATGTTTGAAAAAAGAACCTGGGTACAGGATGAGAACAATGATCGTTGAGTATTTGGGTCTTGATCTGGAACGGTGACGTCATACTGGACGCTGGGTGAGGCATAGGCGGCACAGTCGACCTGCTGAATGTGTGCCCTGTAGTGTAACACCTGGCCAAACCAATGCTGAAATTGTTACTGCTATGCGAACAAGAGTACTCCGTAAGTCGTATCTTAACGACTGTGATGAGCACAGTGTATGAAGGGGAATATGTAACAGCCACCCTGACAAGTATTACTCGTTACCCCAACAAGGCGGTAGCGTACGCTAGCCATGAATACCTTGGCTGCATCCATTCCCACATAGATTTAGCGGTGGGGCAATGTAATAGAGGTAATTAACGCGTCGTATTTTCCATTAGTATTCTCACCATTTTGGTGTTGCTATTAAAGACCAACACATTTAGCTAAGCGATTAACTTCATATTGTAGAAATACTATTGCGGAGTAGACTATACCCCAATGGTTCGTCACGTGCGGCATCTATGAATCATAGCGATTTACTTCGCGTCTTAGTGTATCTTGGTAAACCCTTATTTATATGCCTCAGTTACTAGAGGTTTTCACAGTGATTCACAGTGACTTCCTTCGTGTCCTAGTGTATCTCAGTGGACCCTTATATGCCTCAGTTACTCGAGGGTCTCACGGTGACTTATAGTGATTCTGTGAGAACTGAGGATTGGGGTGAAAGACTGCATTGACAAACTGCTGATCTCTGTAAGAGAGAAAGTGACTGAGTTATATATCGGGTCATGAAGTAGTGAGCTACCATGTAGGCAGGTACACCAGGTTTCACTGTGAATCACCGTGAGCCACAGTGTAACCCTGGTATATCCCATAATACACCTACCTTTTAACGAAGTTCACTATGAGTCACAGTGAAACCCTGTTATACCGCAGTATACTACGGAGTAGGTTTCACTGAGATACACTAGTACTCACAGTGAATCACAGTGCCTTTAATCTAACAAATACTACCATTTGGTGGCTACTGTTGGCTACTATTACGGTCGCATTGTTAGCCGAAGAGCGTAGATCTGATTGGTCATTGATCTAGACTTGTGATTGGTTGAGACAAGATAACATCACGTTGAAGACAGGCTTCTCATTGACTGTAGCAAAACGACATCACGTGATGGCTAGCTATACATCTATCCTATACGGAATATCCGTATATAGTCCAGAATTGGGTGGTAATACCATACAAATAATGACCAGCAGCCAGATTCTCTATTAACTACCTACCTAGGCAACTAATTATGCCTTTTTACTGTGATTTACTATGATTCACTGTGACAGATCACAGGTTGCCACTTCTTGCTGCGTATGTATTTGATTCATTCATGATCAACAGGATAGTAATATATATGAGATAAAGGTGGTTGGGTTGGTAGGTTTTAAAGGGCATCTATTCATAAAAGTTTCTACTTACGTGTCTAGAGAATGCCCTTTGGTTGGTTAGTCACTGTGTCACTAGGAAGCGCTGTGACCTGGCTACGTCAATAACCTTTCGGCGTTCACCTTCGTTGGTAGAAGCTGATCCAGCTTGGTTTTGATTCTCCTAATCCCTCCGCTTGGCTCTCTTGCTCCGGTATGGGTCGCTCCTGAGAGTCCTGTCCTTGTTTAACTGCCCGCTACAGATGACTCTACGCACATCCTATCTCCTGATAGGGATATGGAATCACTATCCAACTACACCAATCGTTGCGAACCATGTCTCACAAACACGCTTTGATCTCATCTCGTTGGGTCAAAGCACAAAAGTACTCCTTCACTTAGTCTCACAGAAAGGAACACTGCACAGCAATTCCCAAGAATTACATACCGCAAACTCTAACGTTGAAACATATACATGTCCTCTATAGATGTTGAAATCTACACCATTTTTCCTCCCAGATTCCATCTAACGTCACTAGATCGAAGGATCTACCAATGACATACTCCAACATGTCATGAATGAGCGCAAGGGAGAGAGAAGGATAAAAAGAACTCCCAAGACACCACAACCAATGCATCTCCAAGCGATTCAAAAAGCCACAATCACCACAATGACGACGAAGATACAGCCCCTTAAAGCATCTACTCCGCCTCCCCATTCATGCCCCCCATTCGAACCATCCAACTCAACAAATCCACCTTCGTAACCACCGCCACAGCCCTCAACTCCCCCTCCACCCTCTCCGTAACCACCGCCGCCGAATTCCACTCAAAAAACCTATTCAACTCACTCAACCGCGTCTCCCTCGTAATCTCCACAAACTCCCTCTGCGACTTCCTCTTCGCCTCCCCAGCATCCAAATTCAACCGCCTCAAATCCGTAACCACCTCGTTCAACTTTGCAAAATCGAACATGACTTCCTCGACATTGCTCTTGGGTGTTGCGCGCCCAGCGGCAATGTAACTGAGCAGGTTCCCCAGGGTGACGAGGCCGACGAGTTTGGCCTTGCCCGAGGGGGAGTAGGAGGATACGGGGAGCTGGTCGAAACCTTTTTCGCGCATTGTTTCGATGGCTTCGGAGCAGGGGGAGTTGGAGGGGACGGTGGTGACGGGTTTGAGGCGGAGAGAGGCGATTGTGGCGCCGTGAAAGGCGTCTTTCTTTATGCTGTCGGAACGCGTGCGGGCGCTGGGAGCGGAGCCTGTGATGGGTGGTGTGGGTGGGAGGAGGTCGTTTGCTGCGAGCCAGTCGTCGTCGACGAACTATTCTATCGATTAGCATGTTCCTCTGGCATGATCGAGACCTTCCGATTTCATCGGAAAAGATGGGATGGGGCGTATGAACCTTGGATAGATAGCTTCGAATGCTATCCGGACACACAACTACCACTACGTCGTTCTCCCCTAAGCTCAACTCTTCAATCGCCCTGACCGCTGCATCCATTGCACTCCCGCTGGACCCACCACACAAGATACCCTCCTCAGCAATCAGCCTCCTCGCATACTGAAACGCCGTCCGATCATCCGTCTTGTACCATTTATCCACCACCTTTTGCTCCAACACTTCAGGAATGAAATCATACCCGATACCCTCAACTTTATACCCTTCATTCATGCCCTGCTCGTTCAGCGATTCCGGCAGCGCCAAAATACTCCCCTTTGGATCAGCCGCCACAATCTTAACCTCCCTACTATGCTTATGCAGCCCATTCGCAATACCCGTCACCGTGCCGCCCGTCCCCGCCCCGGCAACAAGACAAGTGATTTTCCCCCCAGTCTGTTCCCAAATCTCCTCAGCGGTACCAAACTCATGCGCAAGAGGATTGTTCTCATTAACATACTGATCCAAGATATGCGCATTCGGCAATTCCTTCACCAACCGCCGCGCAACCCCAATATGACTCTCGGGACTATCCCAAGCCGCACTCGTCGGCGTCCTCACCACCTCGGCCCCAAGCGCCTTCAACACGGCCACCTTTTCCGGACTCATCTTCTCCGGTAGCGTGATCACAATCTTGTATCCCTTGACGGCACCCACGAGGGCGAGACCGATGCCCGTGTTGCCGCTCGTGGGCTCAATGAGCGTGTCGCCGGGCTTTATGCGGCCGCTGGCTTCGGCAGCTTCCACCATACGCAACGCAATGCGGTCTTTTACCGAGCCGCCTGCGTTGAACATTTCGAGTTTGGCGTACACGGTGGCTTTGATGCCGAGGGACTGGGGGATCTTATTTAGACGGACAAGAGGCGTGTTGCCGATTTGCTGGGTTATGGAGTCCATGACGACGGGCGGGACTGCGGGGCGTGTTTTGGTAGACATTCTGGCGGGCGAAGGAAGAGCGTCTATGGTGTTTGTTCTAGTATACTGCTCAAGTGTAAGGGAAGACTCGGTGGTGTGTCGAGAAGTTTTGTACTTCGTAGTGGGGCAGCTCGGCGGTGATCAGGCTACACGGCTACAGGTGGTGTTACACGCTCGATGGGCAGTTCGAAGCAGATTTCAATTGAGGGTATCAATAAATATGAATTCCTTCTTAAACGTTGAAGAGATGTCGCAATTCCCACTAGCCTCCCTTTCCTGGCACGTCCAAACAAAGTCTCGACGCCTCAAAGCTTTAAAACCGCTACTAGCCGCGCGCCGACCCGCCACTGCCCCTCATGACATAATCAGCACTCTAAGCCGCTTCGGGAGTCCATGGCTGGCTAGCTCAGCCCTACACTAGAATGACAACCGTGACACTTTTGACGTCCCTCTGTGCCTGTCCACACTCCCTTATTGCGCAATATCGCATCCCAGATCAACTGCCGACATCTCGAATACTCCTCAGTCTAGTGCAGTCAAGGTAGTGCAAAGTGATTCAATATAGCCAAACTGTGACACCATCACTGCAAAGAGCGTGCATCGAACCCATCTGTCAAGCTAAACATATGAACCGCGTGGCTTGCATACACTGTGCCTGTAGATCCAGCGCGACGATAGCGTAGCACAGCGTCGGAAGGAGTGCCGCGACCTTTGCTACCGAGCAGCCATACGGAGGAGTGGGACTAGAGATCGGAGTCCGACAGCGTTTGTAATATATTACATTTCCCCAAGTTGATGGTCCTGTACGCCGAGCGCCCTTCACTTGGTCTGGCTTCGTGTGGCGAGCGCGAAATAAGCTGGAAAGGGGGGGACAGGAAGACGACAACTGCCGAAGAACATATGTGTGCTCGTGCCTTCCAAGCATATCAAATGAACAAACAGGATATTATTACTTGCGCGCTTACCCCTGTCCATCCA
The DNA here is from genome assembly GCA_022560085.1 of Helminthosporium solani. Taxonomy (NCBI): domain Eukaryota; kingdom Fungi; phylum Ascomycota; class Dothideomycetes; order Pleosporales; family Massarinaceae; genus Helminthosporium; species Helminthosporium solani. The sequence continues at coordinate 5,768 of JAFISD010000091.1, forward strand.
CATATATCGTTCATCCCACCTCCGATTCAATTTCTCAACATGCGACATGCGAGGCCCGCTCATCATCGCCAACACTTTCCTTCGTTGGCGAAGAGGCCATAACAAATACGCTCAAGTCCTCCATCTCCAACACTCTGATCGCGTTTCAAGGCCTTCACCGGTCCACCGGAGCCTACTGTCCTGCCATGGGTGTTTGAGAGATAATAGAGACGTCAGTATAAGCTGAAGACCGCCCAGATCGCCACCGATCAGCGCAGCGAACCCCTGCCCAGTATAAGCGGGAAGGAAGCGGAGGGGACGGAACGCTACTGAAAGCGGAGATGTCGTAAGCCCACCCAAACCCCGGTCCTAGGCGGCAATTATCTGGCTTCTCGACAGCCCTATACAGGCAATCGTCTGGGCGCAGGTTCGCAACTTGACTTTGATACCCTGCCACCTCCCCAGCTCCACCCTGACGCCGCGTTCAACGGGGTTTCAGAGGATCGCGAAGAACGAGTGCTTGGTAGGCTTGTCGGTGTCGTTAGGCACGTTTAGTTGTTGCCCTACTGTTCACTATTATAGACGAGAGAGTAATTCGTCAGTGTTGGGTAAAGGCTTCGGAGCCGTATCAGATCGGTATCCAAAACAGCTGCTCTAGGGGTATAGGGACGGCCCGAGTCATAATTCGGCGCCGTCGTCGGTCAAGATATGACAACATGATAGCCTGCAGGTTTAGAAAAATCCGAAGAGAAGGGTCGGGCGTAAGAAAGCCCAAGCATGTAAGCAGATGACGGCTGGGCTGCCTTCTGTTCTTCCATCGTAGATGTATGTATCCATGGCTGGGTTGCTAGTACGCGTCTTCTTGTCTCGCCTGACGATCGACGTCGGGTGGCGCACACACGGGATAAGTCGAGAATAGACCACAAATGAGGTTTGTTGGAGCAGGGGTGGCGGACACGGTGAAAGACTTGTAATATGTCAGCCTCATGCCGACCCAGAGGTAGACTTGAATGGGATGGTAAGCGGGAAAGGATGTGTCATCAACGTGTGAGCAAACAACGAATGGTGTTGGAGGTTCGCAGCCATTGCCATGGAAATAGAAGGTGGACCATGATGCTGGGTGAGGATGCGGTATGACACGACCATGCAATCGGTGAGTGGGGGCTCGTAGCGCGTGCTAGGACTGTCTGCGGGGAGGTCGAACTATGATGGGATAAAAGTGTCGCTTCAATTAGGCCACGAGGCTGGTATCTCCTACAGGTGCTCGGCGATCCATTCGTACCAGCTCTTCGCATCAGCGCCTTCTCCGCCGAGTACGTTGCCCCCTTTGACTACGACGCTTATCCCCACCTCCTCCATCTGGGCAAACTCGAAGCTGCCCTCACCCCCTTCGCCCAGCCACTCTCTCTCTTCCTCTACGCCGTCATCCTCCCCGGCCATGGCAACTCCTGAATCCTTCAAGCCCTTGGCCCTGCTCGCTCTCACCCCAGAGATGGCCTTTTCTAGCTGCAGCTTGACAAGGTGCGCTGGAAGTGCGGTGAACAAATCAAGCTTGTTGGCAGCAATCAGGACCGGAATCTCGGTCGGTCCCTTGCTCGTCTTCGCCCCCGTGTATCGTTTCTGCAGGGCTAGCAGGACATCATGTAGGTATTCGGCGGTTTCATTGAGCCCTGCATCCTCGGCCACAGCAGCGGCGTCTACCATGAAGACAATACCACGGACATTGGTAGGGTTGACCAGCTGCGTTGTTGCAAAGCGGCGTAGCTTCCCGTGGCCAGGGGTGTCGACGAGGAGGAAGCGGCGCGCGCGCTCGTACGCCGGGTCGCCTGGTGAGCGATAAACTGACGAGTTCGGCGTGAAGCCATCAGGAAGCGTGGCCTGGATGGTGAGGGGGGCAGTCGATGTGTGCGTCTGCGCTACAGCATTGCGCTCCGTCTGAGCTATGCGTCAGTCTATACGCTGCCTGGCAGGACAAACACGCAGGGTAGCTGTGTTGGATGGACGCACCAGAGTCAGAAATGCCGTCTTGCCTCCGCCGCTGGGGCCAATAAGCAGGAAAATCGGCTGTGTGGTCGGCGTGACCTTGCGGTACAGGAAGCGATGCAGCAGCACCGGCAGCAGGACGGCGATGAGGAAAGTCAAGGCAATTGTCGATGGCTTGGGCGCAAAGGCCGCCGTGGCCCAACTGTCCTCATCATACCACGCCATGGGGTGGGGGGAGGGGGGAGACGGATCCCGATGTACGCTTTGAGTGCAATGACGGAGGATCAAGGGCAATGTACGAAGTACTTCGTAGATGGTCTTGGTGGACGTGGTCTGGCAAAGGGCAAAAGTTGTTTGGCGAACTGAAAACTACGGTGAACTGTCCCCGCGGCTGGCTTGCCGACTCCGCACGGGAGCTAATCTCCAATAGATCGCCATGGTTAGGCGCAGCTTCCCTGAACCTCACCCGCCCACCCGTCGTCATGCATATCGTTCAATGCCCTCGACGCACTCAATACGCCCCAGCACTGTCGCTGAATCTAGCTGCCTCACATCGAGAAGCACATTCACAGCACAAATGATCCGCTTTGGATGACAAGGGCCGCCTGCATTAAAATTATACAGCTTTTAGGGACTATAATCATACAATCGACAAATGCCTCCGTCGTTAGCACTTGGTCATCACCCACCTCTTCTTGTCTTCAAAAGTTCATACATTCTTCCGTGTCCAGAAGTCGTGTGCCCATAACATAACCCGTGATTTTCATACAACCGTTGCCGTCCTCTCACCGGCCTCCGACAGCAAACAAACCTGTCGTCGGTGCCAGTCAAAGTCGGCTTAACATTGAAAAGGGGTATGCCCGTCCGAATCTTTTATATCCAATATGCCCCATGCCCGCCATGCACAGCCCTATCCAGTTTGCATATCCGTAGACTCCTCGACCCATCCGGCTGTGGTGCCGTGATAAGATAGATGGGAGATTAAAACCATACGAGACACTGAAACAAAAGAAGAAAGAAATATCGCCTATGCATTGGATAATGCATTGGCCCAAAGGAAAGCGCCTGTGTAGGATTAAATACGCTGATGATGATGACAAACGTATCAAAATACAAAAGAAAAGGGTATGAAGCTAAAGGACGCCAGCCGGAGGGTTGTTTTACCGAGCTCTAAAATGATGAAGGTGGATGGCGTGCCGTGGTGGTTGCTCAATCGTCTGCCATGCGCTCCGTTGTTCACCCTGCTCACTTGACGCATGCATTGCGTTGTTATGCCATGAGCAATAGAGTCCATGCATGGTTCGGGCGGAGCAAGGCCGCAATTGGACGAGGAATTGTGGGCGCTGGGTATCCCAGATGTAATATATGGCTTGGAGGTAATAATTGGCGCAAGCGCCGGTGTAGGATGCGGGGTGGCGGGGTAGTGTTGTGTAGGTGTGGGTGTGAGCGTGTCGCGGGAAAATGCCTGGTTGCATAGCAAGCACAGACTCCCAGCTTGCATTGCAGTTTTGAAGTGAGGCGGCTATTGGACTTGACGAATGATCACAATACGCCATCTTCAATAACCTGTGTGGGCATGTACGTCTGGATAGTATCCACGACTGGTATCCAAGCCTTGGAAGCGATTGCTGCAGCCTCCAACTGGCCATCCAGTGCTCATCGAGGCAGGTCCCAGAAACTCCTCTTTAATTCTGCGCTCGGGAGCGGGAAGTCCGACACCCTCCATCTTTGCGGGGATGTTCTCGTAGATCGTCGCAGGGTAGTACTGATAGTCGTTGTGGTTTTCGATCAACTTGGAATCTTCGTCGTTACCCATATGCTGTTCGCTGACTAGACCTTCTACGGGCCCCCCACTTATCGAACTTGTTGAACTGACAGTATGGCTCCCTGCTGGGCTTGGATCGAGTGAGTAATTGTTTCCTCTGTACATACTGCTGCCCATACCCGAAGCACCGCCACCCGATATTCCGTTACGGTAGGCGTTACTGTACGCGCCACCGTTGGAACCAAGTCCATGCGGACCAGTCCCACCCATGCCGCCATTGCCGGTGCCTCTTGAGGCGTTGGCGTTGTGTGGTCCTTCGTTTTGGTAATGGCTTGGAGACCGTCCGCGGACTACAACAGGATGCGATAACCGCGCAGCGACTTTGATCCATCTAGGCTCGTCATTTCGGTTGCACTGAACGTTTGCCCACAGCTCCACAATCAAGTGGTAGTACTGCTGCTGCGCTCGGCGCTTGCCGTTATTCGCCGTCGCCGACTTGAATTGTATACGTTCAAACGCATGCTGGCAGCTGCTATTCGCATGACTGGTGGGGGAGAATGGTTGCGAGGGCTCGGAGTCGTTCTGGTAAGGCAATGAAGGGCCTGCAACCTGGCTTGACTGATGATAATTGCTTGCATAGCTGTTATTGTGGTCGTGGCTCTTTCCCGGCGGAGTAGGTGCGAGGAGCTCCTTCTTCATCGCGAGCTGCGGGCCCTTGTCACGCTTCGGTGTGTGCTGGATCAAGTCGATGCTTTTTCCGCCTGTTCCATCGACTGCTGCAGCGAGCGACACGGCCATGGACTGGATGAGCTCCTGAGGTTTTCCATTGCTCTGGTTTAGGTACAGACGCCCGTTGGGCACCCAAGGGTTGAGCGTGTAGTGCACGTTGACTGAGAAGTAGTTCCGGCGATAGCAAGTCCATACATGATCCGAGGACCAGAAGAATCCCTTCTCGATCTTTGCCTCAATGGTGGGCACAACAGTCGTGCCGTCGCACATGATGTCGCAGTACTTTTCTTGGGGGCTGAAGGGCGGGCTGTCGCCGTGGTGGTCAGCTGGATTGGGATAAGACATGATGGGGTAGGCGGTTCCGGACAGGTTTATGGAAGGGTTGTGTGAGAGAACGCTCCTCGGGGTCTCTGGCAGGGAGCTGTAGCGGGACAGGTCATTCCGGGGGGAGAGCGGGTTTGTATGCCGATGCAGACCTGGTATTGATGTAGTATAATTATCCCTGGTTGACGCGCCCAGGGTCGGTGACACGGGAGTGCCCATCCCAGATGTTCGTGTCGGAGGCAACATCCCCGCCGAAGAGTCAGTCCTACGTGTAGCTGTCAGCTGTCGGTTCATGCACGAAGTTCAAGTTTTACAGGCACGAACGCCACGCACACAAAAGGCAACCTACATCATAGACGTTCGTCGAGCGGACATGGCGCCGTAACCCTGAGAATATGCAATGGGAAGGGGATTTGAATAGATACTGGGGGTTGGGGTTTGAGTAAACGAAAAAGCTGAGGTACTGGAGTTGGGCGACGTGGAGATGGACCCTGATCCCGTGTCGGAGTGAGCCGCAATTTGATGGTAACCACTGCCAGATTAGTTAGTAGGCCAGCAAAACAGTGTAATGAACGAGGGTGACGCCAACGGCAGCGATGTGTAACAAAGGCTGGGTGGCACGGTATAAGTTGTCGACATGGACAGGGACTATGGACAACACCACTAAGCTTGTCGTGTGATCAATGTGACAGACCGGCGTGCTGGGAAAGCTAGGTGCGCCATGCGTCCGGGATGTGTACAACAAGACTATGAAGTGTTTGTTTCGGCGGTTGTGAAGCCAAAGCTTGGACAGCACCAGGCGAGAGGCGTCGAGGATAGGCAGAATGGGCTGGGGGCGGCAGGGCAAGGCAAGGCAACACCGCGGAGCCCGCTATGACAGGCCGGAGAAGAAGGGGCCAATGGGAGGGGGGGCACTTACGAGGGCTCGGAGCGGTGGGAAGTGTAACGGCTTCCAGTGGATGGGAGGCCGAAGGGGCCTTCGCGCCTCAGCGGATCGGGAACGTGAGTTGCAGCGAAGCTATGATGTGCATGACCACTAATATGATCTAAGCATTCTGGCTCCGTGTGAAAGGCGTTCTCCGATGCCAATGGCAGATGTGGGTGAAGCACTGCTTATCGAGCGAGTTAGCCAATCAGCCAGCAGTGACAGGGCGCGGTTGGACAAGCGTAGGACAGAAACGGACAACGTGCACCCTGCAACGATATGTGCGGTGCGATATGGAAGAAGAGGTCGAGAAGAGGGTAGGCAAGGAAGGCGGTCGCACAAGGCTCCGCGATCGGGTGCCCGAGGGCAAAGTGTGCGAACAGGCACTACAGGTGGTGCAGAGAGGGGAAACGTAAACCCACAGGGTGCAGAAAACACACAAAGAACAGGCGGTGCAGTAGGGGAGGTGTCTTGAGGGCTCGCCGAGGAATGAGAAATGTTGTGAAAGAATGCGGAAAAGGCTGCGGGTTGGAAGTGAAGAAGGGGGGTGCAGAGCGTAGTGCAGAGTGCAGTGCAGAGTGCAGCAAAGCACTGTAGACTGCGAAGCACGAGCTACGAGCTGGAAGGCAATGTGCTTGTGCTGCTCGAACAGGGAGGCATGGAAGTTATGAGTATAATAAGGCTGACTCCAGACTTACCTTGGTTCATTATCGCAGACGCAGCCGCACTAGCAGCGGTCTTGCAAAGCCTGTCCTGCGTCTCCGCCCTCTATTGCGCAGTCTCACGTACTCTGGCTCAGCTTGCGGATCCGGCGGCGCGGTTCTGCAGTGTTGGCGTCGGCTGTGGCGAGCGTCCTGGGCAGACGCTGACGCTGTGGTTGTAGGTATGGATGTGGAAACGCGCCCCAACCGGTGTGCGGGCACGCTCAGCACTTGCTGTTCACTCCAGTCCCGGCAACCTCTCTGAAGCGTTGGACGCGGGCCGAGCGCATACAGATGTACTGCTCAAACGGGTGATGAGGGTGCGGTTCGAATGCCGGTGTTGGCTCGCTTCAAGGGAATCTGGGGGGGTTTTAGCCGGCACAGGGGCGGAATCGTTAGTTGCCGCTGGCTGGCGATGGTGGCTGCGAATCCGACAATGCTGCTGCTCAATGCGCTCGCAATGCGCACTTTATCCAGCAGAGTGGTTCTCCGCGTCCTCGTCTTCGCTTTCGTCTTTGTCGCGGCTCTGACCTCACCGACTCCCCCACGTAGGCGCCTGGTCGCGAACTCGGTCGACAGGCAGTCGTCCTGGCGGTGAATGGTGCCGCACGTACGGTAGGTAGATGAATATATCGGTGTCGAGTAAAAGTTCCAGTCCAATCTCGAGGACTTGACAGCGCGGCTGCACGTCACCTTAAACCTTAGAGAATAGACGCTCGCCAATCCGGAACCTCAGGCCGTCCGGTGCACTTTGCTTCTTCCCGCCTCCACAGATCTTGAATTGCGCGAGACAGCGCACGGGCCTGATCTGTGAGGGTCAAGCCGCCTAGTACCTAGTCCACTGCGACGTCGGCGGTGAGATTGCGGTGGATGCTGTCGAGTTTGCTATGACCTGTCAATCTCTTGCCCGCTGCGATTGCAATTTCGCTGAAACTCACGAGGCCCTGTTGCAACGTTCAAAAAGGAAAGTTGTGGCGTCCGAGATGACTTGTCGTCGTGTCGTCTGCTTAGCGATCTGCGAAAGCCGGGTTCGCGGATCTGCCGATGAACGTCTCCCGGCTTCGAGGCTGCGAGTGAATGGTGATGATGATGATGAGGAAGGTGGTGGTGATGATAATGATGACGATGATGATGTTGATGGCGACGACGGTGGTGGTGGTAGTGGTAATGGAGATGGAGATGGAGATGGGGATGGCGTCTAGCAAGATGGGAATAGATACTGAGACTTGCTGGGGTGAGAGAGATGGCGGCTTTCACAGTACGAAGGGCCCGTAGCATATATGCACTCTACCTCATTGCTCAACGGCTGCCCGCTACGGCTGCGGTGATACAAAAGCCACCAGGATTCGAGAAGTCCCGTGACCTTTGTTCTTCAAGATGGGTGGCAGACGGTAGGCTACAAAAATTGCAGGAAGCGGACAGGAGCAGGGCAAGGGGCTGGGCCGTGGATCGGAGGGATCGAGAGACCGCAAGACGGGGAATAGATGACAGACGGAGAATTATGGACGTGGTAGATCAGAGATGCAGGAACAAGATGATCCGTGAGTGGTCGTGGGTGGCCAATACAAGTACGATGGACTGACGGGAAGGGCTATAGACGGATCGATACAGTGTGTGGTGCGGACATGGGAGAGATGCCGTCGGGTTGCTTGACTGAAAGGAGCAATTCCTACCAAGCGTACTATGATGGCTTCAGAGCGAGCATCTTCGCAGTGCCTGATCAAGATTCAGCCCCCCACCAGCGATGGGCACTGTATTGCGCAGCTCAGACCATACCGCTCTCTAGCACCACGGTAGCATTGGCAAGCTGCAGCAACGACCGATGCCTAAAGCAGACGTGTATATCTCCGAAGTCAGGGAGGGAGGTATTTGCCTCTGCATTCCTTGCACTGTACTAAGGCCTCAATCAGCAACGGGGACAAGACCCACGGCAAGCAAGAGAAAGGATTGGCTGGAAGGGCGGCGCAGTCCCGTGCGGCGACGCAGGAACATTGGCCACGACACCTCGCTCAATGGGGGGATGGGAGAGGGAGGAGGGTGAGGGGCGACTCAACACGGCAGCACACCACCACTCATCCGCCAGGCTGGGAGGGTGGTGTTTCATCTGGCAGCCCCGAGCGTACCATGCAGCAGTTGGGGGCAGGCGATCAGCGAACAGATGACGGCCGTTTGCTCACCAACAGCGGGCCGGCGCGCCAACCCAGGATAAGAAGAAGATAGAAGACAGACAGGCAGACAGACAGGCCGACGGACCGGCAGACAGACCGACAGACAGCCGGCGGTTGAGATACGAGGACAAAGAAAAAAGAAAGAAAGAAAAAAAGAAAAAAAGAAAGCAAGAAGCCAATACGAGAGGTGGCCGAGTTACGCGGATACAGCACATAGTGCAGAACCCGTGATGAGTCCATACGATACATACCTCTCTCCAGTAGCCGTCTACCCAAGCACCGCCGAAGCACCACCCAAGCATCACCCAAGTACCCAAGCAGCCATCAGTCTACCACTCTGGCCGTTAGCTGTCACCGCCGTGGTAGCTCTGCCCGTCAACCTGGCCTGATGCCCACCGAACAAGTAACTACACCACCACCACCACCACCGGTCGACGAGGCTCCTTGGGTTGCATCGTCGACAACTGATGGTCGCGCGCGCCGTCATCCGGGCTTTCCTCTAGCGGGCCCGGCAGCGTGGTCAGTCTGCGCAACGCTGAAAGCAGAGGCCGAAGAACCAGTGAATCGTCGAGGGCCGGCTTGGGCGTGACGCGATGGCGGGCGGCATGGACTGTTAGTTAGCAGATGGACAGAGAAGGCATAGCGGGCGCTGAACGGTGAGCGACGAAAAGCAAGAGCAAAGACTCGCGCCTGCCGCTTCGCTTCCTCCCTTGCGTGTTGGGATGGAAGGCGAGGTGGCGAGGTGGAGTCGCGGTTGCCAGTTGCTTGCGCCGAGAGAAGGTGCTGCTGTTGCTGCTGAGGAGGGAGCGAGTGACGTGCAGCGCGACTTCTCCCGCAGTTCCTTCCTTCCTTCCTTCCTTCCCTCTCGGTGCCTAGTTCCTTTTCGCCCCGCGCCTACCCGCTTCTGCCTTAGCGCCCTCCAATCACAACAACGGCCCGGGCGCTGTCTTTCCCCCCGTGCCCCCCCCATGCATGCCGTCCCGTTTGCCCCCCACCTCCATGTCCATGTTTATTGTATTGTTGTATGTATGTATGGATATATGTATGGAGTATGTATGTATGTATGTAGATGCCGTCTCCACTCTGTCCCTCTCCCTTTCCCTCTCCCTCTCCCTCCCTCTCTCTCTCTCTCTCTCTCCACTGCCCCTCTAACTCGTCGTCAGCGTCAACGTCAATCTTAGTTACTCCCACCACCACCACCACGCACATCGTGATGCATTGCTGCAGGCCTAAGTCCGTCTGCACCCACGCGGACAGACGTGATATCACAGTGCCGCCTTCATGTGTCTCGCACGTTTTGTCTGCCCTCCCTCCCAGTGTCCAGGCTGACCACTTGCACCCTTTCATACTTCCTCGCCTGCATTGTATTCCTTGCCTCTCCAGACCCCTCCTCTCCTCTCCACTGCACTCCTCTCCTCTCCTCCTCAAGCGAGGCCAATCGCTCGTTCTGCTCTGCCAAGAGCGCTATAGAGCTTCCGTTGAAAGGCTGGCGACACCAGCCAGTATGATAGAGACTGCCCATCCACCTCCCTCACCCTCCATGTCAAGGCAGGCTAGCCCGACCCATCTGATGCACTTCGTAGCCATGGATACTGTGAGGCTGTGGCTGTCCTTGAATATGACATGACACCGACATGCGCGCCAGGACACTCCAACATGCCTGCCGCCTTGCCTTGTACGCACAGCAGCTCGCTGGAAGGTAGATTGAGATGGTGGCTGAGCGGGTGTTCTGGAGATCATCACAGCTTGTCCCTGTCCGCTGTAACTCATCATGCTATTCAAGGTCACAAGATGTGCTCAGCTCTGCTGCAGGGAATCCGGCTTCGAGGGACACCGGCATGCAGCCTCCCGCTTAATCCCCGTGACGGCGAAGGTCGGCCATCCAAGCATCTTGCAGCATCTCTTCATTGTCTCCTGCCCGCCTGCAGACGCTCGAATGTACGTCGGGAAGAATGGGTGTGGGGATCGCAGCTGCGCAGAATCAATTGTCTCAGCCGACTCGAAAGGGTTCACTGATGCGGCTTTGCGTCGACGCTGCTGCGTATAGGCGGTTACACGCCCCAACTACTAGCCTCTTCATCGGTCGCTCGTCAGGAGGCTGACAGGATGCTGTGATCAGCCTTTGAGAGCACCGTCTACCAGCAATGGTACTGCCTGCCAATTGCCAATGTCGACACTTCCCTGAAAGAACTGCCCAAGTCCAGATGTCCATGTCCACGGATCGCCTCTTCACTTCATTGAGCTCGAGCTGCTATTCCGCTTCACTGTTGACCCCAAATCTACGGCTTTGTCTCGGGTACGCCGCTATCCAGAGACCCTTTAGCGCCTACTGGCTAGGCTCCGTCTCCATCACTTCCCCAATGGGGCAGACAACGGGGTAGAGTTCGGTAGCAAGTGGTCCAACGAAACGGTCCGACCTGCTTGGACTCTCCCGCAGAACACTAGCCTTCCCGGCCTTCGAGTCCTGTGATGTTCGCCTTGGAGCCATCGGAAGCGAGTTTGCTCGTCTCCATTGCGCCGTCTGCGTGGTGAGCAGCACCACTTCTGCCAGACATCCATGGCGGCTGTCAGCTCGCAGTCATGCTGGCTTGCGCAACAAACATGAAGGTTTCAGAACCTCGACGGACTAAGAGCAGGGGCTCGGCCCCTCTCACGCCTCATGCGAAGATAGGATCGAGTTGGTCTTGTCCAGAAGCCAGATGGGCGCCTCACAAGCCTTTTGTATGACCTGCTACGTACGACGGTCCGACTCGTATACACCATTTACCGTCACTGTTGAACTGGCAGCCCAGACCAGCATATTCGAACATTCAAAGATTGCTACCCACATCTGCAGATTTTAACAACCGCCTCTTTCTCTTGCTGACGGGCTGTGCGCGTACTTCTGCCAAAGAAAGAAATGCTACTAGAAAGAAATCACGCATTTCTGCTTGGTCGTTGCAACTGCATGGAATTTGGGTGCTAAACTACCTGGCAGCCATCCCAACAATTTGATCTGAACTTCTTTCAAAAGCGGTCTTCTTCAATGTCGCTGTTTTCACCAGCTTCTGGTAGCGAGACGTTGGCGTTGTACGGGGCGGCCGATGGCATTCGAGCGGCTTCACTTCAATTGGCGGCCCGTCCATCACGCATGTCGTACCATGGACCATCGAACGATGCCGGACAATCGACCATCTTTAGATTGTGGGATGTTTTCTTCCCAGAGCTTCAAAAACATTCTAAGATGGGCATAACAAGCACAGCTGTAGCACCATTGCCGTATTTAAAAGAAACTCTTGTGGCTTCCCAGCCTGTGCAACACTTCAACACATGTTTCTTGTAATTCGCGCCGTTCCCGCTACAGAAAACATGCTGCATTCGGAACTTAACAGGCCGTCATGGTCGTGTATCGTACGACCGTCTATCTGCATCAAGCCTCCAAGCTTTGTTCTCGGCAGTCTCCCGACGAACAATGAATACAATGCTGCCGTTGTAGAACTCGCCTCTCCTAACTAACTATCGGTTCACGAACGCTTGGTCTGTGCGAGTGCAAAAGATGGAAACGGCAACACAACTCCCCGCTTGCTCCATCTGGAAAGGCATGTGATCAGTGTTTGTCTCATGCATCAAGTGGGAAAGCTTTCCTTTCTTCGAGACCTCCAGTGCTACTTTTGCGTATGTATAGCACGAGCATTGTTACGAGCTATGCCTTTGTTAGGCGGAATGTTGCAAGCCTGCAAAATATAGTACGTCGACTATCAATCAAGAGCGCCATGGTTCCGCAGCATAGCGATGCCGTATTGATTTCATGGTGCCGACACTCGCTTCGAACGAATGATTTCCTGTCAATGAAGACCAACGCCTCAACAGTTGATCCTCATATACCTCTGCGTTGTCATTTCACGTCAAGGTCGTGCTCTCATCACGGCACTGCCGCTCATCCCGTCTGGCGTCCAATGATTCATTATAACAACAAGATACCGACTGCTCGAGCCACGAATGCCCCTGGACGCTGCATATCATTTGTGATTTGTGTCAGCTGAGCATAGCAACTGGCACCATAGTGACATTAGAGTGAGTTTTCCACCCTTTCAGCCTGCTTTCTGTTCGGAAAGGCCTTGATCCTGCAGTTTGAGATTGACAACGATAGTGCAATCGCTGATTACTCTCCAGTGAGCACCTATGACTCCCTCAGGACACGTACCGATGGGGCTTCTCCCCAAGCGGTTGCAGCCGGAATACCTCCAAGTCAGTTGATGGCGCTTGAGAAAGAGCAAAACCAAACGCCTGTGTTGAGCAGCTCGACATATACACGCGCCGCAATATCAAGCCCTTCTGTGGTTCTCTCTGGGTATCTCACTCACGGATGGTCTCGTCGTCATCTTCTTGCTCTTCCATATCACAATCAATTTTCTCTTAAACTACCGGAAGATCTTCCATTCCCGTCAGCACGGTAATCACAGGATCTCGTCCTACTAGGGTGGTCTTACCACGTAGGACACCCCCAGCGCTATGAGCAATGCCATACTAGAAGCGGGCTCGGGGAAACGCCCATCAAGCCGCAGGAAGAAGCCTTCATATCGATTGACCTTTTGGCCCCTCAGCTTTTGCTAACAAGTGGGCAGCAAGGCATTCGACACTCTAGGGTGTCCCCTCTCTCTACCGCCCAAACACTTCGTTCATTCCCTTCTTACCGATACGAAGATCGGGATCTTACGATACACGGCCACAAAGACGATGACTGCATAAACCTGGTTTTGTTGTGCAATGTAAATCTCACGCTTGTTCTGTAGTGCCTCTCACTTCAGTCGGGTGATCTACAGGTTGGGCGGCTGAGCTCAGACTTTGTTTGGTTCGATCCGGTCTGCTATCACCTTCAACCTGCGGACTGACTTGATACCGGATGCTAGTGTCCGTGTGCTCGATTGTTTTTTTTCGATTCCTGTACATACAGATGCGGGTAGGGATATATGTCGTATAGGTCAAGGGGGCAATGGAATATTATGATAGGTATACGCCGGGATCATGGAAGTCTTTCACTAGAAGGCATCGGTCCCGCGGCATCTGAAAGTTCTGATAAATCGAGCACATGCGCTGGGACGTGGGACAACGAGCGTCGCGGATTAGGCGTTCAATGGTATGAGCTATTGCGGCGCGAATTTTGTGGGCTGGGGTGTTCGGAGGTTTCGGGGGGTAGGGGGTTGCCCACTTTCTTGACGATGTGGAGGGCACTGCTTCTGCCTTTTGCTTCCTCTAGAAGCCGACTGACCTTTTTGGCATTCTACGACAAAACAGGATTCACACTCTTGATCAATTTATGTTTCTGGAGCATTTATATAGCTTGTATACCATGGTTGTTGAATCTGAGGAGGCTTAGAGTCGTTGTTCTACCCCCCGTGCCCCCTCATTCGGTGCGTCGTTGAACACCCGTTTGTCCGCCGCCGCCGTTCCTGTAAGTGAGGTGTCTAGGTCGCGACATCGTCAGCCGCCGCAGTGTTGCAAATCTTCGTCTCGCATCTGTAGATGCTCTTTGCTGGTGATGCATGGTAGTACGCTAGCCCTTTTCCCACCCAAGTTGAGTTTTCACGTGGCGTGGGGAGTCTGTAAGCTTCCGGCGACTCGGCACGATATCTACGTATAAATAACTGGGCTTTATCCTTGGATTGAGAGATACGCGCATGATCTACTCTTCTAGATCTGTCTATCAACATGGAATGACAGGTTGAATGGGGCTTTTTCACGTCTAGATCGAGCTAGGTGACCTTGAGGAAGGGGGTTGTTGAGTGATATATGAAGTCTCTCGTGCATCAAACACCATGTCAAGTCCTGGTCTTGAGAAATAGAAGGTCTCTAGCAAAGTTTGCCTGTAGCATTGTGATACTAGTAATCATCATCTTCCTGTAGATTTCTTGGTCCATGTACGAGGTACGCACCGGTGCAGAAGTGGGATAAGATGGTATCTGAAAGCTTTGTTTACTTGAAACTATACATGTCTACATATGTTCCAGGCTTGATACATGTGTGGAACTGGAGACTTTTGAATATAAGTCTCTGCTGCAGAGTTCTTGATACCGCTGCTCATGAGAAACGCGCCATGTTTTCATGATTTCTCGTATGTCTATCGTACGTATGCTCTAATTCGACAGCATCCCACCGCACAAGTCGATAAGATAGCAATCAACATCATGTTTATAGTTTCAGGTCAGATGTTGTCAACACCGATACTGTCGACGAAGTAGACGTCGACACATGTGACCTTTAGCATAGAACTATAGTTCGAGAGCTACCGGGTAATAGCCAGTCATTCCTCCTATCCTAGCAGATAACGATATATTGTTCATATTCCATCTCTGCTTCCATTTCCCATTATCGGCTTCGATCTGTTATCATAATCGTTCAGCCATATGTCCTTGGCCATGAAAGTAAAACAATCTTCCCAAGCCACTTGAACGTATCTTATCTTCACATCACGACGGCATGAATCTTTTCTTTTCTCTGCTTGTCTTTTCAATGGTAAGAACGATATATAGTAGGTTCTATTGGGGGGTTTCTATAGGAGATTAGTCAATTACTGTACATCACTGGTAAGCATTGTGATTTAGCTACTTTGGTGCTCGTTCGGGGGTTGGCTTCATTGGTGGAAGTTGGTTGCGTTTGTTTGGTTGATTTAATTTCTCTACTTCGTCCCCTGGTTTACTTGCTCTGATTGCGGATCACGTCTAGAGTTCTTTCCTGGTACGATAGCTTCATTGAGAATCAGATGTGCTAGATGCTTTGTAAAACCAATTGATTGGGTCGGAGTATGTGAAACTGCTATTCGTTTCTGTAGGAAGTATTATGTCAACGCTAGATTCCTTCAAACGACTATGAAGTGAACGAGATCAAAGATTGTGACGAAGGTGTTGGTAAATGTTTTGAAATAATTTACCTAGTAGCATGTAGTATAGTATACTACGCGAATGTCAAGAAGCCTATTGATTCGCTCTAGGGGGACTAATTCACATAATCCGTTGCATATTATGTAGTTTGGTCTGTAAGCGCTACTGAATGGGTAGCGATTTATCTTTCATATACCCAAATAGTAAATTAGTTATTCTTAATCTATTATCCTCACGTTGCTAGTATCTGTGAACATAATTCTTGGTGGTGAAGAGACAATGTAAATATTCATAATAGAGTGTTCTTTACTCCTATTCTCTATTCCTCTACTATGAGAACAGTTCGTTTCTTGTCACGACGGTATACGAGCAGAACACAAGAAGCTTATCAGGAAGCCTTGATAACGGCTACGTGATCTATTGAATTTTGATGCATGTGAAGGGACAATGTTCGAGTAAACAGATGTATTGCTATCAACTGAGAATTCAAGTACAACCGTTGAAGTAGGCCTAGCCAGCAGCTGAAAGTTTCAAGACAAGCTGCCAAGGCGTTTATGTACAAAGGTACTACTGTAGTCTAAATACGTAATGGAAGTAGGTTGTCAGAAATTTATACCTAGAGCCTAGAGCACGGCCTCTGTTCCTGATTCATATCAATATAGGACGTTGCGTGAAGGAACAGAGCAAGTACATAACTACAGCTACAGAGTACTTCATAGAACATTATTGGACCTTTCTCCTAGCGTGAAGACGGTTCTATCACGGGATCTCGTGGTTAACCTTCACGGCTCGGTTCGAGTGTGATCAGTGATCCGCAGTGAGTCACAGTGCCAGCTATTATCAGGTACGGTACTTAACCGTCAGGCGTTAAGGGGTATTTAGTATCATACCGAGAAAGAAATAGTTCACAAAAAGTACTTGACCTACATATCATAATTACAAGCCACCTGCAGCAATTAGCAGTCCCAATTACTACCAAAACAGGAATTGCGTTCAAGAGAATTAATTACCAACGATAGAGGGATTTCAACCTTATCGTTTCTTAGCGCGAGATGGCAGTGAAAGAAGTTGGCATGTTATGTATCGAGTTGGTGTCAAATTAGAGAGCATATATACAGAATTGCAGCTACTATAGTTGATAGTAGTCTCTAAGTAAACAAATTTAGTTCTGGAAAGGTGGTACATTGAATTAGCTACACAAAGATAATGCTTTGGGGTAACAACATATCTTGTGTAAGTTAAGCCACGGTGAATCACTAAATCACTGCGATCATTCTTACGAAACCCTCTGCAAATCTCGCTGTGAATCACTGTGATCCTTATCATGATACCTTCACGACTCTAACTATGTATCACTTCGATTCTCATTATGCAATTGTGCTGACGCTTATGCCCGAACTAAACCCTAATCTCAGTATGAGCAAGGCTCACTTAACTCTACTTTGTATCTACCTGTTGTACTCCATTTCTTCAAACAACGTCCTATAATACCTACGCTTGGTAGGTTACGTAGCCACGTAGTCAATATCAACGCTTCTTAATAAACTCCTTGTGTCCCTCTCGTACACCCAAGTGATAGCTCTCTACAAGACACTAAGTGTCAAACATATTGGCTTCTATGGTATCGTTGAAAACTGTTATATAGTACTCTACCCATGCCCTTTTGCTCGTCTTTCGCCTTATTTTGGAGTTGAAGTTGATTATTGGAGGCAAGAGTTAGTCCGAAAGGGTGCTGCACTCTGATACGTCCACAAGTAGCGTGGTAGCTTACCACCATAATCCATGACTGATGTGACTGGTGCATGAATTGTTTTTTCAGACATCAGGTGTCCTTCTATTAGCGGACTATCAATTTTGGCAAGTAGAACAATAGCCCCTTATCTAGTCACGTTTTGGTCCACCCATGAGTCTTCAAAGCAGCTATTATAACTTCAAGTAATTGTTACGAAACAAATGTATCTTAAAAACTCACCTTACTCAAGTTCATAATCCAGAAACGACCGTACCTTCCTTGGCTAATGCCCTTTCAGGACCAACATTGTCGCCATGTGAAGGCGAGCATTCCTACTATCATATGCAACATCCTTGGCCGTATGGAACCTTTGGCTTGTCTATTATATCGACGCATGTTTAGGCCGCTAAAAGTGTCTGTGCGACTGTCAGAAAGCATGTTTCCAAGGGTTTTTTCATGCGAAACTCGATTGGACCATCGGCTCGGGGCGTCCCGCGGCGCTTCTATAAATTGTACGCCACGACGAACTGCAGCCTGGACGAATGTGGATTCGTTTTAGAACCCCAATAATCATTTGCTGCCTTTCACCTTTTCGCCTACGTCTGTGCTTATATTGATTACGGAATAACATGCATTCCATAGACTATGTGGGTCGTTGTGTGTAGAGGCGCCTTGCGTCCTGGCCCCGGTATGCATGTCCCACATTCCGATAGCCTGCGCCGACACCTTGCGTCGTCGCATTTGGAAAGCACAGTGGAATGATGTGGATTTTTGAATATTCCCTGCGCCGCGATAATGTGTGGATGGACTCGGGGGGATAGAATTTGGAAACTCGAAGTTGGATGGGTGGCGCAAGGTGCTCTACGTCATGCAAAGAGCGTCGTACGAACGAGGGCCGCGGAGGAAGAAGTCTTTTATCATCTTCATAGACTTTAGGAGGATGAATTACGTGTCCGACATGTCTTAAAACGAGCGAGGCATGCTTTTTCTGTAGAGTATCAGCAAGGCATGGAAATGATCAACGATATAAAGTAGGGTCCGAGGAACTGAACGAGCGCCTGAACATACCATCTCTAGAAGTCTTCAACTAACACAGGTCTGCATCAAGACTGATGATGGTAGCAGAAGATCAGCAATAAATTGAGCTTCGCAACTGGAGTAATCGTTCATGCCCAAACCCAACGGCGCATCCGGCCGAGCGACGGAAATTGGACATCCCATGTCTTGTACCCTTCATCCAGGCAGCCGAAGGCTTTTGATTGTATTGCATGATGCCCCAAGTCCTGCCCATGCATTAATATGGCTAATACTCGAAACTGAGAGATATGTCGTGTCCGCGAAGGGACTATGCGTTCGGCAAAGACGAGAAGCGAGTGCGCGTTTGACGTTCGGTCGAGGAGTAGGTATAGACTATTGTGATTTCTCAATTCGTTCCAAGTTCTAGGAGGTTCCTGACAACTTTCTAATACGGTCTTTGTCTCGAGGCTCTCAAAGGTCATCACTTTGGTGCCTGCCGCAAGCGTGTCATCGGCGGCCTAGGGGAGCGTCTGATGAAGTGATACGCCATTCGAGCGCCCTTTGTATAACTCTCATCCTTCATTTACGTAGAGTTGTTGTGATCTGACAATAGACGGTTCAGATATCGGTACGATTTGACACGGTGAGGTGGCTGTAACGCGAAGGGAGGGAGCTTGGGAGCGAGGAAGTGACGAAATGCTCACTATCACTGGAGGATACCATCACAACGACACGAATGACGAAATGAATGGGTATGGATATTGATGGACGAAGATGTATGATGTGGATGTGCCCAGGCGATAACTTTTGGGGTGAAGGAGACAGCCCCTGCAAGTTTGGCCTATAGGACCACCCGGGCCCCAAGCCACATACACAGTGTGACAGTGCTTTTACATGCCTCTTAATGGCTTCGCAAAGTGGGATGTCTGAAATCATGTCTCTATAATTCCTTTTCTGAGTGATTTGGCCGCATGCCCGATCCGTTTCGGTGTAGCGTTTTGAGTTTTGTCGGATATCGTGTTGTTCGACTGTTGCACAAACTTAAACAAACGACTTTGGTCTTCCCAAGGAAGATTGTCTTGTCCAGGACTCGCTATACTGCGACCCCGAGCCCTGTTCTGTTCTGTTCTTTTACCACAAGCGCACAAGCTGGAATTATTCCGGTGATGTCTCATGCTGTGAGAGCAAGCCATGACTTCTGAATCGGCGTGATCCGTTTGAAAAGAAGAAGTCGTAGGGTAGGCTGAAGCTTACAATGTCATGTAAAGATGCGTACTACCATGCACCTAGTGTCCTATGCCGACTCAGTGTCAAATTAAATCCAAATTTTCCGTGGGCAGAGACACGCAGCCGCTTGACGATCGCTTTGTTTCGCGTTGGTATATGTAGGCGATCGAGCAAACATACATGGAGAAGCCGCAGTTTGCTCAAAGATCCAGTCCCCTGCCGTAGTGATCATTGGCCAGAGGTCAAAGCCGATTTGCGTGACTCGGGATAAAGGCCAGGTAGATTTCGTCGGCTGCGGCGAGAAGAAGAGCGTCCAGCTCACCGCCATACGATTATCACACCGTCATCTCAATAATATGCGTCTCAGTTTGACGGGATTGACTGTGTTTCAGCTTGTAATACTGCATAGCATCCATCCGAGGAAGTAGAGCTGGCCATGCAGCGAACGGCTAGCGAACACCCTTCGGCCATGTTAAAGACCCAATATTTGCGCATGCCGTAAGTAGACAAGTCCTTCCCTCGCAGCTTTCTGAGCTGCAGCATCGCTTCGATGATGCTCTTCCTGATACAAGTTCAAGGCTGCCCGCAACCAATGCAGATGCGGTCGCATACAGCCTTGCTGGGCGCTCTGACGTGTCGTCCCACAACTTTGGGTTTCTTTTATGAAGTCAACAGCTTTTGCTACACGGAGCCAGGCTAACCCAAGCGTCTGGGCTCCACGATGCATCATTGACGCCCAATGTCACGACGTGCAGGCTCCAGGAGTCGGGCGCAGTGCATGGTATGTAGCTGACCGGTGAAGTATTTATATAGACGAAAAAACTGATGTGGAAGCTTTTTCGGGAGTGAGAGAGGTGGGTGGTATTCAAGTATGATTCGATGAGCAAAGGGCAGGTGCCGGTCGAGCTCCACGATGAGTCCGACGTGCTTCAGCCTTTGATTTTAATATCCTTTTCTGTAGTGTGAAGATGCGCGACAGACTTTAGAGACCATTGAAATTTCCACACGTTGCATAGCGAATGTGCATGCCTGGTTGTTGGCCGCGGTTGCGTGAAGTGAGGTCAAGTGAGTGCTCGAGGTCAGTAATTGGTATGGAGCCCATGATGCTGGTCGTGGCTTGCATGGGATGTCAACATCGCTGAACAAAAGTCACATTCCCACTCGCTTCCATTCTTTGCAAGTTTCAAGTCGTGCTTGTGATGGTGCTTACATGCAGCGGGAGCGGAAGTCTCCTCCGCAGGCCGGGGACCTGATGGCGGGGCAGTCGTACTCTACCGTAGTTAGCATACGGAGTAGTGACCGTAGCATACTACCCAAAGTAGCTAAAGTGCCCAATCACAACGCACCCTATACTTCACGTACAAAAGAGTCAGATTTTATCGTAGGTAGGGGAAGCATTTGGGCAGTGAGTACGCCGCAAGCGAGCTGCAGCAAGATATGTTGGTTACCAGCTGAGCTCCGCGGAAAGTGAAAGATTCCGGGATCCGGGTTCACAAATCTGATGATATGATGGAGGGGATTTCAAGTGGTTATTGCCATTAGTGTGATAATATACGCAAGGATGCAGCCCAACCTCCACGGGTAAACCTGCCAGGGAACTCGTGCGCATGGAAAAGAATCACAACGAGCAGATTTGAATGTGACATAGTTTGAGAAAAAAACACGATAGGAAAGAATCAGAGAGAAGTTTTGTTTACCGAACCGTTACAGGTGTTTGTTGTGGTTTACTCAACCTGGCAAGCGGTATGTACTAGCCACCGACTACCCACGTAGTTAGTTTACATTATGCACCAGAGTAGCTTAGCGCCACGTATAGAGTTCAATCAACAAGTCTTATCTACACCGACTTCTGCTTTTCAACATCAATCAGCCGGTTACGCTACGACCATTACGGCCTGGCGCCCTTCTAATGACACCCTTTCTGCATGCACCCTATTTCCCATTTCCTATTTACTAGTCCCAGCATGTGGCAGGCCATCAGCCCATGACATGATACAGTATGTGTTGCAGAAACTAATACGTAGGGGCCATTGAAGCCTCCGAACTGGCTGAAAGAAGCACAACGAACAGGCAAACATGACGGATCCCTCGTACACAAAACCAACACTTCCTAGAGAGCATATTCTAGCAGAACATCTTGGCGCTAATTTAGATATTTCCTCCCTAATCCAACACGTAACTAAACTTGAATGTAAATAGGCCTACCATAGGGTAAGAACTACCAAAAAAAAGCGCCAAGATATCCCACCAAAATATACCCCCGATAGATGAAGAAGAAGAAGAAGAAGAAGGAGAAGAAGATAAAGAAGGATAGATACCTAAATCAATACCAAAAATATGACGACCAACCAAGACCCCATCCCATGACCCGAAAAGTCGCCTCCCATGCCACCAAAATACCCTACACATGCCCGAATAAAAAGAAAATACTACAGTGATGGTTCCAATTCAATGCCCAACAGCCTCCGCCCTCGCGTTACTCCCCCATTCGCCGCTCAACGGTCCTTCTTACCTGTTCAACTCACCCTCGAGCATAATGACTTGCTGGCGGTGGTTGCTGTGTAGTATTCACATACCCAGTTATATTTCTCAAAGCCATTTCCGCAGCATCTTCTCGCGCCTGCTCCATAAAGGCGCCATCGTACCAGAATCGGGCTGGGTACTGGCTACCCTGAATAGCTACGATACTGCTCCACGCAGTTCGACCACCTGCGATTAGGTCAGCCCACTCTTCCTCTCTCAAGAACGCTTGGGAAAGAAGCCATGTGACTTGTGTTTCAATTGAGGCCCTTTTGCTATGTTGCCAAGTGCGTGGTAGACAAAGTAATAGGAAGGGCTTACCTCGTCGATCAGAGACGTCTTGCCAAGTAGGATCCCCCAGGCCTCTGACACTGCAGTGCTCTGTAAAAGAAAACAGTGGTTAGCTGGGGTACGAAGACCCTTGTGTCCGTAGTTGGAGCAGAAGAAAGGGCCGGGAAAAGGACCGGAGACCTTGCTTGAAGCAAGCAAGTGGGAAGCATGCGCACACATCAATGGATGACATGCGCACGCTGCTCTAACATACCTCTGAGGCGCTGCGACCATTGGTCACGTGCAGCCATAGTCGATGATAGCGGATAGCAGTGTACGTCGAAGCGATGCAGCAGCAGCAAAAGCCGAGCTTTTAAAAAGCAAAAGGGAGAAATGGAACGCGGTGAAGATCAGACGTCAAGCACGTGGTGACTCGGAAGCGGATGATCAGAGGCTAAGCTGGTTTTTTATTCCAGGTGATGTGATGATATTGGGTGGACGGAAGACAACCCCCTTGCGAAAGTGAAAAGTAGCTACTTATACGTGTAGAAGAACTGGGAACTGGAAAGGCAGCGAATGGGAATATGTGGCAGCAATATACTTGTGAGGCAAGGCTGCCACTGACTTGTCTGTCCGATGCGCAACATATGCGTCTGCCCGACGCAGCGAAGGGAGCAGCAGTGTTCCCATACAGCTGGTGTAATTCAATGATGCCGATGGTGTGGCTGCGAAACGACGGGCCGACGTCTGTGTGGACGGAACGGTAGCTTGTCAATCATTATAGGGTAGCATGTTAGCCTTGTAGAATCCCTGTTGGAGGAGGAAGGGTGGGAGGGTGGAGAACAGAGTGGGCAGCATGCGCTGGCAGACAGTCAGTACGTGCAATCATATGAATGCAGAAGCGAGGCTGTAGCGTTAGTTGGGAGATGCAGAAACACGGCCAATGAGTAACACGCGAGAATGCCAAGCGATGGGCCATCCATAACATGGCTGAAGTCGCCTGCAGTGGCCTATATACGGGTACCTGCTTGTGGCTAACGGCTTCGAAGAATGCGTAACCAGCGACAAGGTCATCTGCCAGCTAGAACATGCCGCTGGAACCGTCCGAGGTTGTGAGTACGATGGCCGAAGAAGTATTATTCACCTTCCAAAATGGCCCAAAGGAAACCAAAAACACAGATCAACACTGCGAAGGGGCAAGCTCGTGGCTCAAATCCTACATTATCGTATCGTAGAGTCATAAATTCATGTGTGGAGGTGACAGCTGGAGGGACCGGAAAGCCCCCCATGTCATGACCAAAAGAGAAATGCTCCCATTAAATGCCAAGCGGAAATGTGTTCTCAATAAATGCAGCAAACACTCCAACTGACGCTTTGTATGCCCGAATGCTTCATGCTATGCGCCGTCGCCAGACAAAAGGATATCACAAGAGCACGATGCCGACGGAATATTGCAGCTCCGCAGCCTAACAAAAGGCACTTTGACAGCGCGTATAATGAATATGTACGGGAAAAAAGGGTAAAGATGGCCAGTACTGTGGGGTTCACCCATTCAGACGGGCCTTGGAAATCTGGAAGGTTACGCTCGCGTGGCCGCACGGCGTAAAGCTGACGGATGTCCGCTGGGAGGTCCAATGGGTTTTCGATGGAACACTTCGTCGATCAGCCGTCTGGGTCCAAGGTAATCTATGTGCATTTTGTTACGAAGAAGGGGGATATGCAACTGGGTAGCTTGTTTCGAATGGAATTTTCGCTTGATGCAGTCGTCGACAAGAGCGACAAGGCCCGTTGCAACCACGATGCTGCACGTGGATCAGTTGAGTCATGCAGTTTGCTGTTGTTGTACTCACTCGGAGATGTCACTGCTGGATGTAAGGATGCCATCATCAGTGATGCGCATATAGCAAGGCGGAATCCATCCTCCTCTCGCCGCCTCTTCCAACGCCTGGTCATGAGTCAACCGAACAGGGCTGATGTGGGCCAAGGGTTCCTTCTCATCGTCCGATCGAACGAGGTAATACGATACGCTCTCGCGACCATCCTCCTTGGTGACAATTCGTCTCCAAGAATAATCGTGACCCCAGTACTCGAAGGCGTATCGCTTGCTACCTTTGGCACCTCTTCGCTTGACGTCCAGATGGGCGTAGTTTGAAAACTCCAACTTGACTGTGTTGGTAGGCATCAACGCGCGACCTTTGGAGTTGGCTGCAGTCCTTGGGCGTGACTCATGCTCTGCATCTGCAGCGTCATGTGTCGACTCATAGCCCGAGTCAGAACGACGCAAGCCTGCTGCGGTCGTGGGGCGGGATTCGGGCTTGTGCATCAACCCAGCGAGCGCAGTGCTTGCGCGTTGCAAGACGGGGCGCTTTTCCGACGTTGGGTTCTTGTACTTGCGAATGGAGTGGCAAACTTCGCGGCCAGACTCTCTACAATATCTTCGCAGTGAGAATTCACGGGTGCGCAAGTCGTGCATGCGCAAATGGAACAAGGTATAGTTTTGCTTGTTGCGATGAGAGCCTTCCACTTGCGTGTCCACACGCAAGTTCATGTTTCCATCGATGGTAGAGTCGTCGTGGCGGATGGATAGACGCTTTGAGGTGGGAAAGAGGTCTGCAAAGTCGCGAGAGGTGGTGGGGATCGCATCGCTGGGTAGAGGTTCGTGGTGGTACTGTGGCACGGAGTATTCTGGAGCGTCTTCGAAGTCGTCTGCAATATCTTCTGCGGAAGTTGATGCGTAGGTGTCGACGGACGAACGAGCGGTGTGAGACACGGGCTGCTCATAGTAGTCTTCAGGCGCGGGGCAATCCCGCCTGTGGTTCTCTACACGACCAAGACAAGTTCCATGGCGCGGTATTGTAGGTCGGGTGTTGTATGTATTATCGTAGTCGGACGGAGCAGTTTCGTATGATCGTTCGCTGCCACTTCGGCCGGATGCTGTGGTACTCCGGCTGGACGAATCATGCTGCCATTGCACAGTTCGTGCCATGGTACAACAAGACTATAAAAAATGTGGGGAAATTAAATATGATTGATATACAGGCGTACTCGCACAGAAGGTAGCGGCAGCATTCGAAGTGCAGCGTTGTGTATATGTAGAACGATTGAGCCGAAAGTCAAGCCGAGCTTCGCAGGTAGGCGGTGGAGTGAGATGGCTCGCGTACCTACACGAGGCGCACGCCGGGATATAGGTAGATGGTCCTGCGCTGTCGCGTTGTCAGGGAATAGATATTATATGGAGCAATCTGAGGCGAGTCGGGATAGATGGATGGATGGGTGGACGGACGGATGGGTGGATGGCGCAGCACAGTCAATGGGGGGGGAGTACTGGGAGGACTCGTGGGCTGCGGCGCTTCTAAGTATGCACGCAGGAGGAGGGATAAGCGTTGCTGGATCCGAATATCGCCCAACATCCAGACTGGCCCGCCAGCCACCTCGCAACAACTGGAGCCTGTTCTCAGTGTCCGTGGGACCTCTCATGCCTCTCTTTGCACGCCTTGGCTTCTACCTTGCAAATGGCGCCGAATAGGACAGCATTGCGGTAGAGCGCCACAGCGCTACCCCGATGTAGCATGCCCGATGACTGCCGCGAGTGCGATCTTGTGCAGCTTGGAGCCTTTCCGCAGCGAATCATGCACCTTTTGCTGCCCTCCCTTTCGTCCCACCTGCAATACGCCTTTTCCGAGCATGACTATGTCCCCACGCAGGCACGTAGGCTGACGATGAGAGAGTCTTACAGACACTGAGAGCGCTTGGATCGGATCGTCCAGGCTGAAGATGCGATGCCAACGACAAGGGCATCTAAGCAGCGCCAGGATGCCCTCGACAACAAAGAGGAACCGCGAACCGTGAGCCGCGAGCGGGAGATGCCTGCTGGTGTCCGTTTCTGCCGTGTCGACCGGTGCGGATCAGTCCCATGTGCTTGAAAATCCTTGAGATCGACCGCCGTTCCCGAATATCTCTCCACAACACGCCCATCATCACCCCCATCGTCACCCACATGCTCCCGCATTCACCCCCATCCACCCCCATCCACCCCCATCATCACCAGACCGCGATCGGAGCCTTTGCCTGCTTCAACCACGCCGTCCTCTACGTCATGACCGCTTTGCTATGCGTTAGGGAGGCGCCAGAGTCGACTGCAGCACCAGGACATCATTTGCCAGCGTGCTCCGTGTCCTGCCTCAACATTCAATGATACAGGGCCGTCGGTGCCTGGCATGTAGGGCGAGGGGCTCATCACATCGCCCTGCCAGCTGTACGGAGTACGGAGTAGATGCTAAAACTCGAGCATGGTTGTCAGGAAATCGAGCCGTGCGCTAACCGGCCTCTCTCCACATACTCCGTATATGGCACACATGTAATAAACCTTCTAGGATGCCTGCAATATGCTTCTCAATCTCTGGTGACCGAGGCACTGCCGGGTGCGCCCACGACACGACAGTGGTGAGACTTATTCTATTATCTGCCTGCCCAAAGTCGACAAAGAAGCAAGCCCACGAATATTGGCTGTGCAAGGCCAGGTACCACGAAACCGGCCATGCACGTGACCCGATTCATACATTGGCACATTGGCCTCTGCAAAGTACTCGTCGCCCCTCAAGCTTGCCTTGATATCCGTCATAGCCACAATCACAACTTATCCGTCAGTCTCGCAATCTGCGCGACTCATTCGGCTTTTCTTCAACACCATGGATTTGCTTCCCACATGTTTGCTGTCCTTCATCTGGCCAATCACGGCCAAGAACGTGTTTCTCCCATATCGCAAGCATGCAACGCAATCATTTTCCGCCCAAGCGCCATCCTTTACTCCCTTCTTCCGTAACAAACTCCTCTCGATGTGCTGTTCTTCCCGCCCCCAAGCCGTTGTTCAATGCGTCCATGCAGTTGTCCTTCTATATGGACGCCCTTGGCCCGCCTCACTGACTAATATTGCAGGCTATGCATCAATGCCACGACTTCATCGTCTATTCGATGCCTCCGCGAGATCCGACCGTTTCCAGCGCGTATGCATTTGACAAGTATGCTGCGAGGCCTTCAGGCACCAATGATGAAGCTACTGCGCAATGCGTTTTGTCGAAATGCCTCTCACCGATAAAGCAGTAAAATCCACTTGCATCAACCACTCATATTGTTCCGTCATTACTCGATAGCAATCTCTAAGCCCTACGAGCATGGCTCTCCACTTCTCCCGCCTCACCGGAGCGTCACTGGTCGACAAGCTACCCCAAGGCAACACAGCTACGTCTTTTCATGCGCGTCTGTCGATTTCCCACTGTTGATCCCTGATCAGTGGAGTCTGGGGTGCTTCGTGCAAATCGTGGGGTTCTCCTCTCATGGACTGAGAGCATCGTGGTGGTGGCAGTGAAAAAATGGAGCCTTGCGTGCTTGCCTATGCACGGCGTCCTGGCACAACATCTCTGCCGGAGCAACCAAAATATACGGACAATATACGAGAGTAATATGATGCTTAGGCAGACATGCATCAATCAAGGCCCAATCCCCTTTAAAGATTGGTTCGCAATCGTCGATCGAAGAGAGCTGGACTTAGGCTTCGGGAATGCAGTCTCACGGCTTCAGCATCGTCGATCCAAAGATATAGAATTTGAAGCTGTGCATACAATGGACAAGATGAAAAACGGATAGCACCATGTGACGAGGAACGCTTCGTATCCGAGTGGGTAACGACAAGGACATGGGCTCCTGCCAGTGCTGCTAGCAGCAGTATGAATGCAAGACACGATCCCCACTTCCGCGATCACAATCATGTACATTACATATGTATTTGAAGCCTGTTCCTGGGAGATATGAGCATGAGCATGGTAAGAGTGGTCGACCGTTCACCTTGGTTGTAGATAGTCTTTGCGTTAGACGTCAAGATGAAGGCTCCGATATCGCGTGCAAACACTCTGCAACTGTGATGACATCCCCATAGCTTCTCAGCTAGGCGAAGGCTTGGGATGGCAAGCACGACTAATAACACGCATAAAGGAACACTGGGCTTTGCTTTGGGGGAGCTCTATGCAGCAAGCCCATCCAATCACTCAAAACCCCTCTGGATGTTCCATCATGCCCTCAAAGTTGACAAACACTCTGCATTCCCGTCTTTCGAGTGTTCCTCAAAAACCTCCACGACAGTGACGCCATTGTGCACCTACGTCGTTCCCCACACCCGTCAAGCGATGTCCGGTTGCTATTGTATTGTAACTACCTAACTAGAGAATCATTGATCCATGTGACAAGGAAACTACGCTGATTAGCGAAACTTCTGGAAGTTTCCCAGACATGGAAAGCAAGAAGACGTGAGCAGCTCCTTCCATGTAGTTACCTAGCTAGTCTTCTTGGAGTGGCTAGTGTCACGCCTGCGCCATATCTTCGTCAACGCTGACGCTAACACAGCCACCAGCCACACCACACACACACACAGCCACCAGCCACTGCGTTTTGGGTAGGGCAGGGGCAAGGGCAGGGGCGATGAGATGAGGGCATCTGTTGCTTACGATGCATGTATTCTTATTTCGAGAACGACAACGCCTCAGCTACGACGGCAGAAACCCCGGACGTGCTTCATCTCTCTCCCGGTACCTTTGCGCCGGAATGTTAATGCTCCGGTGATACGCCATCTCGAAGGAACATACTCATACATCATCACCTTCGCACGCACGCGTCACCTTCACAGCTCGCCGCAGCCATGGCCTCAAGTAGCTCGTCCGAATCCACCGGCCAGCCCGTGGGCGGCCACAACGTCGAAATGGAAGATATGGCAGACAAGAAGTCAAGCCTGCCCATCGAGGATGACATAATGCAGCTGGCGCGGTTGGGGGAGATTGGTGCGATACAGAAGCTGTTCGACGGTGGCAAGTTCGATGCGACATACAAAGACGAGCAGGGCATAACGCCGCTACATGTGAGTATTCCCGTGCCGAGGTGACAAAAAAGGGAGGCTAATTGACCATTGATCGTGTAGTGGGCGGCCATCAACAACCACTACGCCCTATGCCACTTCTTGATTAAAAGCGGTGCAAATCTCAACGCGAAGGGAGGAGATGCCGTCGCTACCCCGGTCCTCTGGGCTGCGAAGAGATGTCACTACTACATCGTCAACCTCCTCCTCGAACACGGCGCTGACCCCCTCCTCACCGACGACCAAGGCTTCAATCTCTTGCACTCCGCTACCCTCGATGGCAACGTGTACCAGCTCGTCCTGCTCCTGCACCAGGACATCCCAGTAGACATACCGGATGCACAAGCCCATACCGCGCTGATGTGGGCAGCATACAAGGGCTACCCATCGTGTGTGGACCTCTTTCTACGATGGGGTGCGAACGTATACGCGACCGACGACCAAGGCTTCACAGCCCTGCATTGGGCCCTGGTGAAAGGCTCTCAAGGGTCCATTCAGAAACTTCTCGAATATGGCGCCGACCGCTTTGCAAAGAACAACGATGGCAAGACACCCGCCGTCACTGCCCAAGAGATGAGCACAATGCGGCAGTGGCATTCCGCTCTTTCGCAAGCAGGCTACCACAAGGATGGAACACAAAAGGAATTTCCGGTGCCCAGGGTGAAGGATACGCGATGGTTCATTTCAAGATTCTTATATTTCTGGCCATTTCTGATAATACTGATGGCCGTGTATCTAATGAGCCATTATCCGGTTTATATAGGGGTCCCAGTGGCATGCGGCGCTGCTTTTGGGATGCAGTGGGTTGCTCAGACGCTGCTGGGTTGGGCCCCGCCAAACATGCGTAGTGTGCATCAGACTGTGAGCATCCCCGTGTACATGCTAGGGTAATCACTGACCTTATCTTAGCCTTGGCTGGCCGGCATATTCTCTGGCACTCTGTTCTGGGTTGGTATTTGCTGGATCACCACCGTCATGCCCGGTAAGTCCAGAGTACTCACCTCACCTTTCTCTTCTAACAATTTGCAGGCACATTGCCGAAGTACTTCTTCATCAACGTAATATTTCTGACTTTCTTCGCATTCACCGCCTACTTTTATTTCTTCACCATGTCCTCGGACCCCGGTTTTGTTCCCAAATCAGCCAGTAGAAGCGCATCGAAAAAGGTCATCGATGAACTCATGGAGTTGAAGTCATTCGATGAAAATCACTTCTGTGTCAATTGCATGGTGCGGAAGCCTCTCAGGAGTAAGCATTGCAAGAGGTGCGAACGATGTGTGGCAAAGTTGGATCAGTATGTCCTATGTCTATGAGAATATCGTGGGAATGGTATGCTAATAAGCGTCAGCCATTGTCCTTGGGTTAACAACTGCGTCGCGAACAACAACCATCGCCATTTTGTCCTTTACGTGCTAAGTATGGAATTCGGTATTATAGCTTGGATTTACCTGGTCCTCGGATGTATGACTTTCTATCCCACAATTCTAACGTCTTGAGACTAACGCAACTTAGACCTTGACAAAGTCAAATCCCCGAAAGATGTCACATGCGCCGTCATCTCTGACGATCTCTGTAAAATTCTCAACAAGGATCCTTACACCATCATCCTCACCATCTGGGCTGCTTTCCAACTCACGTGGGTGACTATGCTCCTCTGCGTCCAACTCATTCAGATCGCCCGCAACCTCACCACGTACGAAAGTATGCGCGGCCATTTACATGACAAGACCCCCGCCGATGCCCTCAACAGCTTTGTCACCACCGGCACAACCTCACAAGATACAGCGGGCGGGAATGCACCCACCAATGGCTTTGGTTCTGGTCAAGACATCGGCGACGCGCCTTCCGCACAACCGCGGCCCAAACATTCCATCTGGGACCAGTGGAAACAACTTCTTGGACTCGATACCTTTGTCGCTACTGCCCTGCAGGGCTCACAGGGTGGTCGCCAGCAGAGAAGAGGTGGAAATCCCTGGAGTAAGGGAATAATCACAAATTGTAAGGACTTTTGGTGCGATGGTGCTCCCCCGCTTAAGGCTAGAGAAAGTGGATTTGCGAGGTTGGCGGGTGAGAGAGTCGATTACACGAGAATGTATGAAATACCTAGAATGAGATATTCGAGAGGTGGTGGTTCTGCCGATGGGGGCAGATACGAAGCCGTTGGTACGGAAGAGGAGGGTTAATGTATGATTGTAGTAGTGGCTGTAGGGTTGGGCTAGGCAGTTTGTTTGTGGAACGATTGCGGTAGGCATTCTGCCTTTCCTCCCTTGTTTTTTGGAAAATTTTGGATCGGTCGTATTTATAGATGTTGTATGTTTTAGCTGTGGGTATGACTTATGAAAGACATATGTCCATGATACGAAACTGTTTCTTTCTTCTGTCTATATGTACAAAAGGCTCCAGATGGCGAATTACATGATACAGTAGAAGTGCTATTTTCTTCGTCGTTATTTTTGGAAAAATGACGCAAGGTTCAAGAGTTTGGAAAGGGTGTGATTTGATAATGGGTAGGTTTTTTTTTCTCAAGGTGATCGACGGGACAAATTGGGGGTACGAATTGTTCTTTTGTGTAGCCTGTAATTGGTTAGATACAATAGGATCTGCTTTGCTGACTTAGGTGGTTAATACCAAAAGCCACTCTTGTTGGCATGCGATATGTGTTCGGAGGTGAAAGGAGAGGTGGGCTAGGTGGATGGTAGAGATAAGGTTTTTATTAGAGTGATATGTCTGTTGCTTTTGTTTGCTTTTTCTTGAAAGGGATAAAGTATCCTGCTGATTATCGCGGAACAAGACCGTAGTGACGTCTGCGTGGGATCGTGAGTATGCGGTCTCTCACTCATTGCTTGGGCATGGTTGCAATCCTCTTCCTAGAGAGTTCGCTCTCCTGGCGCTCACTATATCCTTGGTGGATGGAGATTGGTTTATTCTTGTTCTTTTTGGCTCCGCTGAACTTGGGCTTTGTTGTTAGGAAGTCGTGCTTGGGTTCAATGGATTCCGATTGAGGTACTTACAGGAAGAGCCATCCACCCGATTTAAACAAGTACACCCAGCCCTTCCAACGCCTGGGTGATGCTACTGTGAACATTTGTCCCCCTTCTCGTTTGCGCTTTGGAGTAGGTATTGCGACTGAGACCTCTGGCCCGAGATATCACGGCGACATTACGTCCGAAGATGACTGGCGGTTTCAACGACAACAACAATACTCTTCCATGCTCAATTGACCGCCCTGTCCCGCGGAAGAAGAGGAAGACGCCGAAGATGTGATTTAGGATACAGAGGCCTACGAATATACGCATGCGGCGGAGGTACAATCGGCAGCCGCACTGATCCCCCATCCTTCACCTCACTACCATTCCACGTCGACTGCGTCCCCATCGAACAAGACGGCGGCATAGAAACAATATAAGTCGCCGGCGACATTCCGTCGGCTGGAACGGTAATGTTAACTAGTTGACGACAGTTTTGGGGGGGAAGGAAGGCTCTGCGCGCGCAAAGTCGGGTGAAACAGTGAGCATTATTTATAAATCTTTCGTCGGGATACTGGGGGTCAATGCGTAGAGTTCAGATGTTTCATTGCTTGGGGAGTTGGGGCTCGGCGGTGGGGAGTGGGGCTGGCTAGCTTGGAGGGGAATAAGGTGAGGCTGTGTTGGATGATGGGTGACTTGATGCGGAACTCCTTTGATTCCTCTTCCGACTCCTTTGTGCATCGATGCTGATTCCGCCCTATTGATTGTTACTTTGTACTCCGTACTAAATGAGATTATATGTCGTTGTGCTGTTTTTTCGTCTGTATTTTGCGTTGTTGGAGATGGTTGCTTGGTGATTTTGAGTCTTGAGGTGTTCAGTTGGACAGGAGGCTTTTTCGAGTGTGGGGTGTTGGGTGTTGGAATGACTCGTGATTGGAAGTCCTCCGTTCAACTATATATATACTTCGTGTATAAGTGTAAGAGAAGAAGAGTCTTCCTTAGGAACGTAGCGTAGGTACATGCAAGTATGTTCTTGGACTTAGCCTTGCTGGCTGCTTGATTCAAGTTCAGGCTCGCCGGACACTTTATCTCTTCCTTCTCATCTTTCTCGGCTGCTTATCAAAAACTCCACATCTGCATACTTTCCTCTCAAGCCATGAAATCAATATTCCCCTAATATGAAGCTCTCACCCTTTGTCGTCATCCTCTCTGTCCTGTTCTCATTTTTATAATTCCCAGCAACCATAGTCTCTACCCCGTATTCACTTGAAAAGACACTATCCTGGCTCGTGGATCATACGCTGTAACACTACAACACATTCATTGTCCGTGATTTACGAACCCTCTTTGGCACCGCTCTCGTGCACTACAACTTCGAGGACATGGAATGAATATGTTAAGATTGGTACGATGTATTCTGGTTTGAATCGCGGCGACGCAATATGCGGGTTGCAAAGCGAACTACCTGATGAGCTATACCCGGATCTCAAAGTAAGTACAGACGAGAGCGGTTGAATTTCATTTCGGGATGTGTATGTATATCCTATGACATGCGGAGTACGAATAGTAAGTGTATGCATGAGCTGATGGGTTGCATTTGAATAGTTGCATGCAGACGTCAAAATCGACATTCATCGCTTCGTTCGCTATATAGATGGAAGTAATTAGGGTTTTCCTTCGACTTTTTTCGTTCGGAATATCTACTTTGTAAGTGTTCGCATGTGTGGAGTGAATGTCAAGCACTAAAAGAAGACTAGCTTGTCTGCAGCAACTGACCAGATGACGAAAGAAGGCTTGGCAAGAACCCAGCCCCAGCCTCACGCGGCATCACGAACGGATCACTATCAACGCTAGCGGCAACGACTTCGGTCCTCCATTCTCCACTCAACTTCTCCACAAATCCCTCCACCTACTCAAGCCCGACCGACGAACTTCACACTCATAGTCGTCCTCAACATGAAGCTCAGCGCCGTGCTCCTCACCGCTACCACGGTCGCCACCGTCTCGGCGTCGCCCTCATGGGTTCCCGGCCAGATCACGGTCAAGGAAGACTTCAAGGTTCCTGGTGATAACCCGCTGTCCTTTTGCGCCGACCCAAAGGACAACATCTTGGAGATTGAGAACGTGGATTTGAGCCCCAATCCTCCTGAACCGTATGTTTGCCACACACCGCAGTCGTATCTGCGCCACATTCACAGGCATGCAACAGCTTGTGGTGATGTGAAGGAAGCCTTGATTTGGGTGGAAGCTAATGTGTGCATAGGGGATCGAAGCTCACGATCAAGGCAAAGGGCGACTTCAAAGAAAGGGTCGAGGGCGGCAAGATGCATCTCCAAGTCAAGTACGGCTTGATCACCCTCATCAACCAGGACGCAGACCTGTGCGAGACGATTGGCAAGGCGGACCTGGAGTGCCCGCTCGACAAGGGCGAGATGAAGTTGACCAAGGACGTGGACTTGCCCAGGGAGATTCCTCCGGTGCGTATTTCCATCTGATTATATCCCAGCCCACCTTCACACCATGTCGTTGCCTTTTATACTGACAATTTGTACAGGGCACCTACACGGTTCTCGCCGATGTTTACGATAAGAAAGACAACAAGATTACCTGCTTGACATCCAAGATCTCGTTCCACCGGTAAACACTCACTCCACCACTCACGGCACGATTGGACGAAGTCGGTCGGTTGATTGGGCAACGATGAAGCCGTATCTGAGTTTGCGAATCTAGATCCGTGCAGCTTGGTAAACGTAAGTTTCAGCTGTCGGGGCCTGGTGTAAATATTGTGCAAAATCGGCTGCGGAACGAGCTGTGAAGGTGGTTTGCACGCGTGGCAGCCGCTAACCTGTGGAAGATGGTATCATCACTCCATGGGGAACACGTGAGGGCATGCGTTTCATTTATTGGGAGAATTAGCGCGCGATATCCATTAATATTATTTCGAGGATCGCATTGATATTGGGTTCATGGTCATAGTTTACGTATATACATGCATTCACGACGGTAATGGATCATTTCCGCGGGAACTGGACTGGCTGCTCTTTGATGTGCAATTGTGGATATATTCAATCGTCATGCCTCCAACATCTCAAGCAAGAACCTACTCCCCGAAAAGCCTCCTGACGCGCTTCAACACGCTGTCCTTCTCTGGGTCGTATGGGTGGTCTTTTGACGGGATTTCGAGGAGGGAGGGGAAAGCGGAGGTGTATGTCTCAACACGATGTCTTATCCGTTCGGCGATCTATGCATGTCAACTCCGACTGCGTCCTGCATACAAGCTCTCCCGAGGGCTTGTGAGTATAGCTTCCGTACATGCTGGTTTATGAGCAGAATCGCAATGTCCTTGCGCTCAGTCACGAAGCGATCGAATGCAGCCTCGATGTCTGCGTTCTGCGTCTTGGCGTCCACGACGAGGAAGTTCTTCTGCGAGTCTGGGGGCGCGGTAACATGCTGTACAGCTCGTCAATACTACTGCTACTGAATTGGGGGGAGAGGGAGCTTACGCCCACGCCTGCAAGTAGCATGCCCGTCACGGTATCCTGGTGCGGTGAGCAGAGCCCGTGTCACAGAGAAGACAGGAGTTATCACCTCGTCGCCGATGACGGCAAGAAACTGTCTATCTTTATACTGGGCGGCTGGAGCTGCCATGGCTGTTGTTTCTGTATGCGGAGCTGTCTGTTCGTGTCGTGCTCGTCGCCGCCAGAACATGCATGGAGGCTGCTAAGCTACCGTCGTCATGCGGGATGGCACTAAACCCTTTCCGGTAGACGGTTTTCCGAGTGTTATTCACTACTCCACTGACAAGGCACCGAGACTTCTTTTTGCATCTTCACGCATTATATAAGCCCGCCTGGGGTGGTAAAATGGTGTGCGCATAAGTTTCTCGACTCTAGCACTGCACTGCACTGTACCACATGTACTGTACTGCAGCTTTCACTCCTTTAGACGCTCCCCCGCCGACTCTTGACTGCTTCAACGGCACGCTGCAAGTGTGAACGCAACCATGCCCCGCCTCGTCCGCCGCGCACCGCTCGCCGAGCGCATCAGGGCGGCCATCGATCCTACAGACTGGCTGATGTGGATTGGAGAAGAGTTGAATACAAGCGATTGGGAAGACTTTGCCAAAAATTACAGTCTGGTGCTTGGTTTCGGCATGAACTTTGTCTTTGTCATTGCCCAGGCCAACGCGTCGGGCAGCTCTGACGGCGACGATGTGCTCATAGGGGGATCTGGGGGCAGCGGCTGGCTCAGCTGGTTCTGCAAACTCCTCGTTATCGGGCTGTCGGGCCTTGCCTTCCTGAACGCCTGGGTCGCCTTCTCCAAGAAGCGGCATTACCGGCTGTTCGAACAGTCTATCGAGACGGGCCCGGCCACACCATCGGCGCAGCGCGTGAGGGTCGATTCGTCACCCGCCGCGGGTTCGCCGTTGCGCTTCGTACAAAACCTGCTCAGCTCCGCGTCGGCCGAGTCGAGGGCACATCCGGATCCTAGCCGCCATGTCTGGGAGGTTGCCGTGTGGGATCCCAATCCGCTTTGTCTGCAAATCTTCTGTCTCTTCAGCCCGCTACACGTCATGCTCTATTGCCTGACGCTGCCCGTCGCCCCGCTGGATCCGCAACCCAGTGTCAAGGTCGTCACCACCATTTTCATTGCCACCGCTCTCTCCATACAGCTATATTATATCCGGTCGTCCTTCTCCCAGCAGATCAAGGACAACAGCATCATTCAGAAGGAGGTTCTCCACGAATACGACAACAAATATGTCCATCCAAACACGCAGAAGGTGTGTCGCGATGTCGGCATCCAGACCATATCCAGGAAGAAGACGAGGGATTCGAGTGTCGGCGTGCGCGGAAGCAGTGATGATCTCGCCTCCGAGGTTGTCACATACACACCAACAACCATACTGAATCGCAGCTTCAAGATCAATCCAAACCAGAGCTATGCCTCACAGTACGATCCCGATAGCCTTCAACGCCCAAGCACCAACACCCCATACTCCCAACGCGGCTACTCAAATACAAACTACGCTTCCTCAGCAGCCGCTACAGGCGCTGAATTCTCCTCTCCGATCCGCCCCTCGAATACACCGAACCCGTTCCGCCAGCAGCCCTCCTTCCGACCTTCGACTGGCGGCGACGGCGGTAGTTTAGGTGTCTACGCGCATGCGAATTCCCCGCTACGCAAGGCGGCTTCTACCACCTTCATCAAAGATGATAGGGGTAGAGACAGTCTGGGTGGGCAAGGTGAGAGGAGATATCAGGGGTCGCCGGTGAAGCGGGAGGGAAGCCCGTTGAAGAGGATGAGCATGCCTGGTGTAGCCGCCACAGGTAATGAGAGACCTAGCGCGGCTGCAGAGAGATTGAGTCGGTATGGTGGGATGGGTGTAGGTAGGCGGGAGAGCGGACGGTTTTGAGGACATATGGAAAGCTGGATGAGGATGTGATTACAGATGAGCATTCAGAACGGAGCATATCTAGGACAGCGTCATCTTTTTTCTTCCTTGAGATGTGTATTGCATGGTTGGTGTATTGGTGGGTGAACCAGTGTGTTTTCACCCTGTCACGTCCTTTGAATTTTTGTTTCACTTCATTTGTCCAATACCCCTCTATCACTATAGTTGCTGTCCAACTTTCCTCTCCATATTTCTCCATATGTAGTATACCCAAAGGCCTAATGTACTATGCATTCATAATACAAATTTGGCTCATCAGCGTTCCAAACAAAAGTCTGACCTCCATTTTCCTAACCTCCCTGTCCTTGTTTTCAGTTGTTGCATATTATGCGAGTCCATGTCGATGAGGAACATCTTTATATGTAACCCGTTGTGAGGTCTAGACATCATGGCAGTATAGTTCTTTTCCTCTCTCCCAAAAGAAAACTCGCACGTTCTATCCACATCACTCAACAACACCCTCCCCCTTCCTCATCAACCTCCCCACCTCCCCACTAGCCCACGCATCCACAAACTCCACACTCCTTTCCACCCTCACCCCCTCCCCATCCATCCAAAGCCACCAAACTAAATCGTTCTCAACAGCCTCCTCAACACCCCTCACTTTCATGAAATACTCCACCCGCGCCACAACTGTCCGCTGCGCCTCATCAATGCATACCTCGCGAACCTCGGTGCTCCAGGTATCGAGTCGCGATGTCATGCGCGAGAGGTGGGCGAGGAAGGCGGGGAGCGTGTGGGTGCCTTGGAGGGGGGGCATGGTGGTTATGTAGGCATTGTGGCCGAAGGTGTGGGTGTAGGTTGTAGTTAGAAGGGGTGTTAGGAGGGGGGTGTTAACCGTTAGGTTGGGGCAGGGATCTTGGGTAGGGTCCTGGGTAGAGGTGGGGGTGGGAGAGAGGGAATGGAGAAAGGAGAGGGTTGTTTTGTGGAGGGCTTTATAGAGGGGAGATGAGGTGGGTGGAGGGTCTTTCGTCATTGTTTTGAGTTGTCTGGTTTGATGTGATGGGTCGTCGGGTTGGATTGGAGGGACGTGGTGGGAGGGTTGGTTGGAGGGAAGTATGTGTAAGGGGGTGGGGATTTCGTGGAGGTCGGTGATGTGTGGAGCTTTATGGGGATTTAATCTTAGCAGTGGTTGGTGTGGTGGTAGGGTTATATGGTAGCTGAGTTGATGGTGAGGAAGTCGGGTCCCCGCTGTTGTATCGCTCGGGCACGTGGAAAACGCGTAATGCAGATGTGGTGGGCGTAATTGGAGAGCAGGTGATGAATTAAAAGAGCATAAGTGGATAGGAGAACATAATATGAGACCTTTGGTGGTATGCCGTCGCTGGTGCAATTGATCGAAATCGGTTAAGTGATGAGTATCGTGTATGAAGGCTTCGGGCTTACGCCATCAGCTTTACTTTTTGGCAAAGTTATCTAAATGGTGTATTATTAAGTGCAATAGAATGTACAGGAAGGGGTTACAATACTGATGGAATACATAGGAGTGAGCCTCCTCAGTATTGAGAGGGCAGAATGCCTGCGAGGTCGTTTTTATCATACTAGCGTAATTTCACTTTCAAGAGAAATAGGAATAGCCTACAATACCTTCGGCAGTCTTTCTCTACACGTCAGGTGCAGTATACCTCAACACCAAGCCCCTGCTTCTACCTGACTCGTTTCATCCCGGTTCGTACCTTCAATTGACGTGACCCCACATGTCGAACCCAATTCTTCACTCGCCAATACACATTGGTAATTTCCCCCGAACATAAACTATTTATTATAACGTCCAGGGTTCCCCACAATTTGCCAGTGATCACCCGACACACATTACCCGACCAAGAGCACCAATCAGACAACTAGTCTCAACAACCGTGAATTGCCATAGATGGAAATGCCACTCTACCCCAGAACCGAGTTTCCTATTATGAAAACGGGGCATTGTACATGAAGGCAAGTCGCCGGTGGTTTGGGGACTAGGTGGAGCCTCAGCATCCATCAATCAGGGACAGGAACGGCGGAAGTGGTAATGTAGCAGGGCTTGGATGATTCCCTGTTACATGCAATTAACTCTAGGAACCGAGGTAAGAGGGGACATGGTACTCCGTACAGAGTAAATAAATAGGATATTGTATCCCTTCGCTTCAATTTCTAACAGGTTTTGTCGTTGATACAACCTGCTCGTCCAACCACCATGTATCTCTCTTCACTGCTGGGTCTGGCAGTCCTGCCTACGTTCATCGCTGCTGCTTTCCCCGATGCACCCTTTGTAACTTCAGGACAATGGGTTCACGACTCGGCCGGCGCGAACTTTACCTATGTTGGTGTGAACTGGCCTGGTGCTGCGGACGTCATGATTCCCGAGGGTCTGCAGTACCAGTCCATCGCTAGCATTGTGTCTAAGATCAAGAGCTTGAACATGAACGTCGTGCGCTTGACCTTTGCCATTGAAATGGTGGATGATATCGAGGATCACGGCGGTGACGTAACTGTCCAACGGGCTTTTACTAAGGCGTTGGGCCAGACAAATGGAGAGAAGGTGTGGCAGCAGGTGTTGAGGAACAATCCGGGGTTTAGTGCTAGTACAACGAGGGTACAGGTATGTTATGCGATGAATTGAAGGGTGGATGATGCGGAATAGTGTTGCTAAGTGTTATTGTGTAGGTCTTCGACGCTGTAGCTGCAGAGCTTAATGCACAGGGTATTTACGTCCATTTGGATAATCATATGTCGAAGGGCGCATGG
The DNA here is from genome assembly GCA_022560085.1 of Helminthosporium solani. NCBI lineage: Eukaryota > Fungi > Ascomycota > Dothideomycetes > Pleosporales > Massarinaceae > Helminthosporium > Helminthosporium solani. The sequence goes on from JAFISD010000091.1 coordinate 46,014, forward strand.
TGCTGTTCCACGAATGACGGAAACGCCTGGTTCGGCGATAGGGACTTCAACACTGAAAAGTGGAAGCGCGGTGTAGTCTGGATGGCCGACCATGTTCGTCTTCCCCTTTACCCAATGATATCTCCTATTCCACCACGGGTAAAAAGTCTAACTTCAAGTTTAGGGCAAAGCATGGCCCAACCTCGTCTCTATCGGTCTCCGCAACGAGTTCCGCAAGCCCGACTCAACCGGATCCTCCCTCCCATACACCTGGTCAGTCTGGTATGACCAAAACATTGCCCTCGCAAACTCGGTCAACGCCGCAAACCCAGATATCCTCATCTTCCTCTCCGGTCTGGACTTCGACACAAAAGTTACACCCCTCCCTACGGCTGACGACCTAGGCAACGGTAAGAGGTTCCGTCTCACCGACTTCAAGTACGCCAACAAGCTCGTCCTCGAACTACACAATTACCAGAACTCCGCTACAAACTGCGGAAACATTGAAAGCGGATTATGGAATAACGGGTTCAGAGCGACTGGACAAAAGGCAGTGAATAGGATGCCAGTTGTGTTGACCGAATTCGGCTTTTCCCAGTCTGGAAACGATTACAACAGCGTTTACGCGACCTGTCTTAAGAAATTGATGCCGCAGTGGAAGACCGGATGGACGGTTTGGGTGCTTAGTGGCTCCTATTATATTCGAAGCGGGACGCAGGATGTAAGACCCTCAGCCCCCAGTTTTGAAGAGAGTTTTTTTTTTGAGGCAGAAACTAACTTTGAATCTTTAGTATGAGGAGACTTGGGGACTGTTGAATCACGATTGGAGTGATTGGAGGAGTGATGCAGCCATTACGGCGTTGAAGGGCATGATTGATTCGAGTTTGAGGGAGTAGGAATGCTGCGCCTACACGGAGATGGATGATTGGTATTTAGTAAGAGAATAGCAATTTTGACTGGGTATATTATTAGATGATGCTCAGTGTGTTGTTTCAATGATTTTTGTCATGATGGTATTGTGAGAACATGTGATTAGACTTGAGGATATTCCATCACTCCATATTGTCTTTCGTATCGTGTAGATAAAGACGAAGAACGCTAATCTAAAGTAGGACTAGCGTTATGCCATCCTTTCGGGAATTAATTGGTGATGAAGAGCACCGTGATATCTTCTATCCATTCCCCTTTCATATCAGTATGGCATACATCCTGTCTATACGAAGCACTGTATTCGCATGAATCTTGTAGCCTTCTTGATCCAAGAGCTAACAAGCAGGTTACATCGCATATTTGATAATCAGGCAAGATTAAACATTCTCTATCTGCAACACATCCTAGGAGGCTACGGAGTACATTCATCTCACATTTAGAAATTCATCATGCTCATTCTCATCATTGTATAGCCCGAATTAGCAATTACCCAAACCCTCGGTGCCAACACAACCTCCTTGCGATCGCGACATTCTCTCCCCGAGTCGCCGATATCATATTCTCCTTGACTACGCCTGAAACCCCTTGAAGTTCCACGCCGTCTATTATCGATGATGCCAACACCCCTTGCATATAATTCTTCGCTTGGTAGATGGCACATGGCAAGGCTGCAGCGAACAGGTGGTTTGCCAGCTAGCATCGAAACTGAGGCCAGCATTCAGCGCGGCTATTCTAGCATAATACAATACAAACCTGGTCTTGATTCATTCGGTCCGCGGATCGCTTGTCACCAACCTTACTATTGTATGGGCTCTCCGACATTGCTCGGCGTGCGTCAAGGGCCAAGACATCACACCTCTGCTTGTTCCGGGGATTTACTTGGGGAACCGACGGATGCCCGGAGGCATGCCGGCGGCGGGGCATGGCGGAGGGTGTGTAGTTGTATTCGTTGACGAGTCCATGCACGAGATTGGAGATGCAAGGATGAATGCTCCGTCGCGTCAACTTCTTCAACCACTTCTATTATGTGCATGTAGGAACAACATCACCTTTGAATCAGATTCGTTTCTTTTTCGCATCATCGATCGCGAACCCGTTTTGCCAAAATGACAGACAACATCATCGCCAAAGCTGTAGCAGGAACCTGTATCGGATGTTCCTTCATTCTCGTTGGTAAGTCGAACCTTCGGCCCCAGACTATCATTAGCCCTCAGCTAATTCTCCCCTAGGAAATGCGATAACTCAAACCTTCATGACGATTCCTGCCCTCGTCGTAGACTTTCCACGCCCCGGAACCCCCGAGCACACCTCTCGCGCACGTCTTCTCGGCCGTCAATGGCCGCTCTGCTGGTCTGTTGGCAACGTCTTCTTCCGACCCATGTCAACCTTTGGTATCCTTGGCTACTCGTTCGCCTCCTACTCCGTGTATAAAGAAGGTCCCTTAGCGCGCGCAAATTGGAGGTGGTTTGCTGTGGCCGCGGCGCTGCATTTGACGACTGTTGTCCATTCCGCAGTGAACATGCAGCCTTTGAACGACAAGTTGGAGGCGTTGGCGAGCAGGACTGCGGAGAAGGATCTAGGTCAGGCCGAAGGCATTGCGAGGAAGTGGGGGAGTTGGAATAGAGTTAGACTAGTGACGCCTGTTTTGGCAGGTGGACTGGCTCTTTGGCAGCTCCTGTTGTAGATGAAGTAAATACTGGCTGGGTTTCGATGTTGTGATGGGGATGCTGTGATAGGCTTGAGGAGGATGGATTCTTGGTGCTGCTACTTGACTTTTAGTGAATAAAAGGATTCATGTAATAATAGACAAAACAATCGTACTTGGATTTGTTCCAGGATTCTACTTTTTTCTTCTTGGTCGATCTGGAAGAATTACATGACCTTCCAAAGTACTTGCACTGATGTAGTAAAGTTACACTCCTTCCAAAAGGGCATCGAGGTCAAACATTTTTAGCTACGTTTTGACTTGACCTATATCCAATCCTTGGATTATATCGGTGGTGCCGTCCGTGGCTATATGCGAATGAGAATGTTTGATAATTTTCCTGTCTTATTTCGATAAGCAGAAGCCAACTTGAAGGCTGAATAGAGAATGAATCAACCAAACACTCTATAGTTCACAAAACACACATGCATAAACATCATACTGTCCATCACCACTCTACGTCTGCTTCCAACCACTCCTCTCCTTCAACCACCTCTCCATACTACAAAGCGCCTTCTCCTCCGACCTCAACCTTTGAATATCAACGCCGTACCCATCGCTAGCAAACCATCCGATCATAATATTGACCTCAGTAACCGCCCACTTCAACGCAGAGCCAAAGACTCCGAAAGTAGCTGGTGCCGGATACCCAGTCACCTTTTCAAAAACGGCACTCAATTCCTCGAACGTCAACTCATCGCCTGCTAGTCCTTCAGCCCTAGCAGTCCACTCCTTCGGATCCCTAAAAGCCTTGGCAGCAAAGATACCGATGTCGTCGATGGAGATCCACTGGAGCGGCTTGTCGGCAGGGACAGTATCTCGAAGGGCGGCCAGGAAGACTTTGGTGGGAAAACCAGGTTCCAAGTTGTCCATGAAAGCGACTGGACGTAAAACAGTCCATGCCATGTTCTCACCTGCTTTCCCTGCCTTTTCAAACAAGTGCTGTTCGATTTGATATTTCGATTGAAAATGTGGAATCGGCGTTTTCTCCTTGAGGCTCTTGTCGTTGCCTCCGCGGTCCACGGACGAATACACAAAGTGATTGACGCCCTGCTTAATGCTTTCGTCGATCAGAGCTTTGCCCTGCGCAACTTCGCTTTCGAGGGTAACGCCGGGGCCGATGGAGATCTGAACGCTGTAGACGCCCCAAATTGATTCGGGCTTGTTGGCTGCCTTGAGCACTTCTTGGGCGGATTTGAAGAGGGCTGGGACGTCATCGAGGTCGCCTTGGACGAGAAGAGTGCCGGGATAGCGTTGGGTGATCTGTTTCGCAGACGCAGAGGAAGCATTGCGGGTTACAGCGAGGAGGGTGAATTGCGGGCTGGAAGGGTGGGAGGCGATTTGCTTGAGAACAGAGCCGCCTTGTTTACCAGTCGCGCCGGTAATGAGGATTGGTCTGGTGGACATCGTGACGTTCTAATTGGTATCTTTGTTGGTATTTTGAAGAAATTCAAATCGTTCTGCCTTTGCTATTAAAAGATATGATACAGATGAGTGTGAGATAGTAATGTAAGGAGAATGAAGTCAGTGATGTCACGGACTCTTCAGCTTTAGCCATCTCGTATAAGGATGTAGCTCGATGCTCGGGCCCCACGGCCCGCCCGCTATCAGTCCACTTGCCGTCGACCACCGCCTTACAATACACGACGTGGGGCCCGAACCACAAGCTGTAAATGCATTTGTTTTGCTCCGGCTCCTTCGTTATGCCGAATTACTCAGCTTCGGGCAACGCTGGTGCCGGTGTTGCCCCCACGCTTACGACACCTCTTCTCTAGGCTTCTAAATCAAATTGCTGCCATAATAATCAGTAAAGAGTCGTGGGAGCTGGTGTGATTGAAACGGGCATTGGATAGGGGCTAGATAGCGGTCATTGATGCAAAAGTGTCTGCCAGTGATAGTTTACCTTTTCTGGTGGTACGCTAGGTGGCCTTTCGTGATGCATGGCGCGAGATCGACGTCATGGATAAACGAAGTCTCTAACCTAGATCGATCTTTGGAACTACGCAATACGAACCAAGAGTCAATTAATGAGATTCGATGTTTCTATTCTAGCAAAGCAAATGACGCAGAAGGCCGATTGAACCAGTTTCTGGAACCGCAACGCCAAACTAGCCAATTACATTAATCCTACACGCTCCGCAAAGGTATACATTCATACAATACAAGATGCTCGACCACGCTCCCTCCGCTCTAGGCAATGTGATGATAGCTCAATACAATCAATTGCTCAACACCCCATTCAATCTCTTCTGCAGCTCCGCAGCCTTCGCACTATCCACAAACTCCCGAAGCTCCACCACTCTCGTACCATCCTCACTTAGCCTGACCATTAGCACAGTCTCCGTCCACCACTCCTCGTAACCCGCCTCAATCAATTTCCTTCCCTTCTCGCTATCCTTGTTGATCTTTCCCCCCATCTTACAATGCGCCGTGACGGTATTCGTCTCGCGACAAAGATGCACTCCATCGTTTCCCCCAGAAGCGACTGGGATCATCTGGAAGCTAGAGAAGAGCGAGAAAATGATATGTGCATGCTGTTTGAAATTTTCAAGTTCGCGGACGGGGATCTTGGCTGACAGAGGAAGCACTGCGTGGGTGAAGTCGCTCGATGCGGTCGAGATAAGGGCTGCCGGGCGGAGGGTGCTGTACGATCGCAAGTATTCGCGGAAGGTACTCATATGAGGCGTCTGGCTTTGGGGCTGTTTGAAAGAATTTGCGCGGAGGAGATGGATTGTGGGGACGATAGCGGCCACTGTAGCGAGAGCTATGGTTGCAAAACGCAGCTCTAAACTCGAGAATTCAAGATTCGATATGGATACCGCCATTTTGGAGGCTGAGGTTTGGCACCAGTCAACTTCGATGACTATGATAGTGATGCTGTAAAGAAAAAAGTAATGAAGAGTTGATAGAAGTAAATGACGAAGACTGAAGTGATTCGTGAAAAAAACTTACGAGGGAGAATAACACATTTGTTATCAAAGTTCAGCCCCCATCCTCTACCAAATTCTTGATATCACCACTCTCGCTATACAGTGGTCCCATCGTCACGAGTACCAATTCAAGCCATCTCTGGTTAATCTCTCGCGACGCCATACCGAGAATACCTGGTCGAACTCTGTTCAGAGGAGGGCTGTCCCGCTTGGAGGCGTGGACTGGCCCTGGACTGAAAATGGACTCGACATCTACCAGTGGAAAACAAGGGTAGAAACAGCTAGCTGTATGCTCCCCAGCTAGGGAGTTGAGCATATGTAGTAAATAATCACGACTGTTCTTTCGCACAGATACAGATATTTGCCTTAGATCTTAGTCCTGTCAAACAGTGTTGCTCAAGTAAGATCTACTATGCATCTCAAAACATAGTTCTAAATGTTCATACATCATCCCTCCAGCGACTTCCCTTTCCCCCCCACGCACACTTCTGCACCTCCATCACACACACCAAGTCCCAACCCGCTAACACCCCCCGTGCCCCCTTCCTTGATCCCAAGCACCCCCCACAGTCTAGACATCATGATAAATTCTAGATTATCCCAGCTCAACTTCTCATCCACCGCATCCGTCGGAGATCCGATCCATGGCTGTGTATCAAACCAACACCCTAGCTGCCATATGTTTCTCCAAGAACCTCCAAGAAAAGAGAAGTGGTCCAGCGCAACCCGCTTCTCTTGGCTTCGAAGAACGGTACACTATAGGTTCGGCGCTAGCAAAACCAAGGGTTGCTCGGGACATCTTTTCTTTTTGTGACTTGCGACTTGCGCCTCGCCGTCCTCCCTAGTCGATTGTGCGCTTACCAATAGTAGTAGGGTAGTTATGGTGGTTGTTCATCACCACATGCCACGTGGGACTAAGCCACCCGATAGTATGTACATAACAGCCCGACTCAAAAACGTCATTTCAATTTGGATCCAAGCTTACCAATGATGATAATTCGCACTGCAAGAATCGAGGCACGTCAGTGGATGGAAGCAAGGAGTCTGGAAGCACAGTGGCGCACATAAGAAGAAATGGTTTGACATCTCGAATCAAATCTAGAAATCGATTGTACCTACGGAGTACGGTACTCTGTAGAAAGATAGTACATCTAGTGTAACCAAGAATCCAAGCTACAGTCTCGCTACTTGCATCCTATTCCAAATACCAGCGCCAGAGTACCAGAATCCGAGTCCGATGTTTCCGCTTCCCGTCACAAGCACATACGATACCCAATATCCAACAATTCAGGTCTGGGGGTTCGAATTGTTCTCAGCTAGAGTCGTTGGGGACGGCGGCACACGGCAGGTGTAAGCGCATGTCGGTGTTGCAACTATGTACGCCGTATCAGACTGTCGCACTGCGTTTAGTTATCGACGATGCCGTTGTCAGTCGGGATATTCTCCGTAGTGGCCGGAGTACCTCCCGAGCGTTTGCGGTTCTCTCGGCTCGAACTGCCATTATCCTTGCGTTTCGCCGTAACCGTAAGGAGTATAGATATGTGAACACTATTGGGAGCAGTCCCTGAAGCACTGGGAGAGACGTCTATCCGAAGCTATCTAGCGTGTAGCAATATATGACGTTGGCAACGCAAGATCGACATCGGCATGAAACATTCCAGCGTGTGTACCAGTACGGGAGCAATCTCGATGGCATCTGGATACTACCAGGGCAGAACAAGATGTAACAGACTTTGAATCCATTGAACAAATCCATCAGTTGTAACAAAACACCTAGATATCAAGTCTAAAAATACATATCCGATAGCGTTTCAATCCCAGTTCCCAGGCTTCAATTCCAAACTCACTCCATTCCTCATATCATCCATGATTTTATGGATATCCCACGCCTCGTAACGATAACCTTTTGGATAATTCGGTTCAAAGCTATTCTCGTCTTCCATCGGCACGCCCTGCTTCATGCTCTCGACCGCCTTGTCGTAGTTCTCATACACGTAAGCTTCCGGATCATGCTCCCAGATCCATTTAGGATGTTTGGGGGCGGCGCGACGGGGATCAAGTTTGACCTTGTCCCAGTCCGTGGACTGCAGAAGCTCGGCGTTGTAAAGACCCATTTTTTGGGCGCAAGCGTTGCGGATGAAACTTCCAAGTGTAAGCTTTTGCATATGGTGAAATGGAGGAAGATGTATGGAGCAGATGTGAGACAAGCTGTCGGGTGTTGCTTACCGGAACCTGATGTGGGCCCTCACAGACTGAGGAATGTTCTCCTTGCCGCCAAGCTGCAGGCACGAAGCTAGAGATATAGAGTCCTCGATAGCTTGTGTAGCACCATTGCCGGAAGAGGGCAGGTACGAGTGCGCGCAGTCTCCGACTTGAATTACTCGTGCGCCAGGAGACGCCCAGTTTGGTTGTGGGTTGCGCCAGAAAAGAGGAAAGTTGACGATAGTTTTCGGAGGTGTAATTTTGACGAGCTCTTTGAAAATATTGCACCATTTTCCCGGAAGGTCATCGATACCCTTCAGAACTTCTTCGGCTTCGATAGTATGGTTCCAGTTTTCTTCTTCGGAGCCGGTGACATCGTGGTTCATGATCCATACCATGACATCCTCGCGCGACAGTGTCAACGCATAAGTTGAAGGCCTGTGGTGATTAGTTCTCCGCCTCAGACATAGACACATCGAAGCACACATACCCCAGGAATGTCCTCACAATTGGCTCATCGCCCGGTTGCATCTTGAAGAATTCCTTGACCTCGGGATTCTTATCTAGATGTACCTTGGGAAATGCCGCTCTCCACATAGCCCTCCCTGAACTTTCTGCCCTGACCTGCCCACCCACCAACTTCTGACTCTTTGAGCCCACACCATCCGCTGCAATTACAACATCAGCCTCATACTTTCTCCCGTCCTCAAGCACACAGCCACCTTTTCCCTTTTCCTCGTCTTCAAAGTAATCTACTACCTTACTATTGAACTCGACTTGGATGCCAACCTTCTCCACTGCATTGACGAACATTTTGTACACAAGAGGACGCATCTGAAACTCTCCGGGCGCAAGGTTGGGGTCGAGACCTGCAGCACGAAGACGTTCAGAGACCTTTTTCGGTGGAATCATGACCTCGCCACTATGTTTGTAGGTTTCGATCCAGGCATTGTGGAGTGAGATTTCGTGATATTCTTTCTGAATGTCAGGCCAGTGCTTGAACCAGCGCGTTCCGCTGAGGCCCATGAAGTACATGTCACCTGTTATCCATCTATCATCAGTACAGTAACTGTGAATTGAAATCAAGCAATTCCTACCTGCCACATTAATGTCGGCATTGCGCTCGAGAACCCTAACATTATGCCCTTTTCGCTTGCATTCGAGCGCTGCTGAAAGTCCACCGAGACCGGTTCCTACAATAAGGACGTCAATGCCAGTGGACGGGTAAGAGCCCACCGGCTTCGACTCCATGGTAGAGTCGCGGTTTGCGAGTGCGTGAGGCATGATAGCGTGAATTACTGAACCTCGATTTCTGGAGTCGTTGAAAAATGCAATCTACGTCGAAACCAACTGCACCCGACCGTTTTAAACAACCAACTCCCATTCGGATGTCAGGCTGAAAAGCGGGATCCCGAAGCATACCCGGTGATGCACCACATTCTCCGATCCTCCTACGTCGGTCGCACGAGTGCCGTTTTTCTCCGCGACACCCCGCGCCTCAAAAGATAGCAAAGCATGTATGGGAACATAAATTCTCCTATCGGGAGTGGTGATGTCAAGGCACTAGAGTGGTGACGGAGTCTACTTTGGTGAAGTTCCAAGGCCTGGTTCCCCACAGAGGTCCGGGAGCACTAGCTAAGAGACTACGGCACGGGTGCGCTAGCATCTAGAATTCAAGGTTAATGTGAAGTCGCGCATGATGCGTGTAAGCACCAAATCGTGAGCTGCATGGACAGTGGGTATAGGGATGCCTGTCTGGATCTCGCCTGCGGCTCCATTGCAAAGCTGTCGTACAAAGTATTCTAGACCGCGGGTGTGCGGATGCGGCGGTGGCAAAAATCCGCCGTTGTGCCGTCGGGAGCTTCGCCACCTATCTCTACGCTGTACGTGGTGCGCCATGCTCACCTCCCGCTGTATCAGCAATCCAATACCATGGTGCAGAACAACTCCGGGAGGATCCAGAGGGCCAAGAAGCCATCTATGTGCACATGAGGGTGCATGCATCGAAACAATGTAAGTCAGATCGGTGGTTAACAAGACCCTGGACGCCGTTGTTTGATCCATGAACAAACTTGAGCCTAGTATTCAGGTACCGCTTCTGACGCTGCTAATGATGACAATATCGACATGCGTTTATGGAGACCAATGTACGAGCGAATTACGTCGATGACTATCGAGTCCTGCCATGATTTCGGAGTAGCACCAACGTGGCCGTCATTGAACGATGGTTGGCACGCTCACTTGTAGCTTCATGATATGGCTGAAGCATCGGGCGGCGATCCATGTATGACTATCTTGTCAGATCGAGTTTTGTTTATCAAGATTTGTCTCTTCTGTATGAACCAGTCAGCAACTACATGTTTAGCAAGACTTCGTGGTCTCCTAAGCCTCCCCATTGGAGATGTGTCGGCAGTATTCCGTATGGGCTTTGCCAACTCATTTAGATAGATTCGAGACCACTGCTGACAAGTTTATGCGGTCCAAAACATGAATCTAGTGCAGGGTCAATTAGCTTACAAGTCGTCATTATCGGTGCCTACATGTCCCGACTCCAAGGATGCCCAAGTGCCAATCGCATGCAGATTGACAACCGACTGCACCGGTACTCATGCGACGGTTGTCTTGGTGTCTTAGACTGTCTTGAGCTTGAATTTCCTTGCTGAGTCGCCCCCGTCCACGTCAGTCTATTGGTGGAAGTTGAGGCTATGCCAGTGGATCGATAGAGTTGCAGATGGACTCTGCAGCATGATCCTAAGAATGGAAACCAAACAGTACGCCTGAGGGTATGAACGCTAACGCCCACTGTTTCCAGGGGAAGGGAAACAGGAATCGGAGAGCCGGTCCATAAAACCGCGGTTGGAAAGGTGGGAGTGGGCCAGTCTCGCTATCGAAGTGCTGATAAGGACTCTCATTTATATGACGGTGCCCATGATAGCAAACGACAGATCTTCAGTTTGTAACACTGAGATCCCGCTTCTTCTCTCTGTCCTTTACACGTGGAAGTCATGCATTCCATCACGCTATATGCCACGGGCATCGCTGTCTTTGGGTGGGCTCTTTATGCTTTCACGCAAGCAATCTCCAGACGGAATTCCAAGTACAATCCGCGAGGACTACCTGGTCCAACATTGATCCCCTGGATTGGCCGCGTCCATGATCTTCCTATCGAGTACATGTGGTTGAAGTTCAAAGAGTGGTCTGATACGTATGGGCCAATATATCGCACAAAGATGCTCGGTGCAAACTTTGTCATCATATCAGACGAATCGATAGCCGAAGACATCTTAGTGAAAAGGGGCAAGATCAATTCAGATAGGCCTCAAATTCGCTCATTGTTTGACCCCAAGAGTACGCATGGCTCGATGGAATATCTGCCTTTGATGGGCAGGAATCGTAAGTAATCTGTCGTTTCAAAGTCTCAATGATGTAATGCTAACACAGTGTCAGAATACTGGGCTCGACAAAGGAAGTTCACTCACTCTTATATAACGGAAGCAACAAATGCTCGTTACCATGGCATCATGGAGTTTGAAGTCAAAAGGTGGTTGAACATTCTCCTCCACGAACCCGACAACTTTGCTTTCTCGCTCGAAGACATGGCTTCCAAGATTATGTCGCAGTTGACATGGGATGACCACACCATCAGCACAGCACTGACACCGAGCGCCTGGGGTCTTTTGACACAAATGTCGCCCGCCGGACCCATCACCAATGTTCTGACACCTCTCTGGCATCTACCATTGTACCTAAATCCTTGGAAGATGGCAGAGCGCAAGCGACACGATGAGCAGCAAGCGTGGTGGTTGGAGCTTCTGCAAAACACGCGCCGGAAGATGGAGAAGGGCAAGCAGCGATCATGCTTCACCCGCACCTACCTCGAGACCGCAGCAAAGACCAGTTTATCCGGTGACTACGAAGCCTCCTCTGTGATCGGAATGATGGCTTTGGTCGGTATCTTCACCGTCGTCGGACCACTATCCTACTTCTTGGTTTCGATGGTTCACCACCTAGAGTGGCAGGCCATGTGTCAAGAGGAAATCGATCGGGTTTGCGAAGGACGAATCCCAACACTGGCCGACCAACCCAACCTCCCAATTCTCCGCGCCTGTATCAAAGAGACAATGCGCTGGAAGCCGAACGTTCCTACTGGTAAGTCTACAAGTCGAATTCTGTAGGACTCCTGCTAATAACATCTCCAGGTGTTGCACATGAAAGCGAGGCTGATGACTGGTATGGGGATTTCTTCATTCCCAAGGGAACCCGCCTGTTGCCTCTTGATTACGCCTTCCTCCGCAATCCCGTCAAGTACCCAGATCCCGAGAACTTCCGACCCGAGCGATGGCTAGAGAGTGGTTGGCCCACCTTCCAAGAGCCCCTGACGAAGTTCCCTTCGATCAAGGGCATGACTTCGTTCGGCTGGGGTCAAAGACAGTGTCTCGGCATGTCGCTAACTCAGGATGAGACTGTCGTTGCCTGCGGCGGCTTGCTGTGGGCCTTTAATCTCAAGAAGAAGATTGACCCTACAACGGGAATGGAGAAGCCAGTGCCACTTGACAAGTCTAACTCGTTGCTCATCGTCAAGCCAGATCCATTCGAGATGGCGTTCGAGCCCCGGAGCGCTGCACGAAGGGCACAGATTGGTGAGGAATGGCGCATTGCTGAGGCGAAGGACGCTGCGGAGAGGGCTGAGTTTCTGAGAGCCGCGGAGAGAAATGAGGTGCTGATATAATTGTTCGAAGGGGATTGACCATCATTTCTTTTACGGTGTCACCCAAATGGCGTTATTGGCGTTGTCAGCTTGAGCTTTCGTCTATTGTCGATACCTAGATATGCTTTCGCATGCTGTTGTATTTCCCGTCAATCTATCCCATATGCCATGATTGTTTACTCATCATTGTTCCTTCCAACAAAGACCTGATGCGAGTGTAACGCTTTTCAGCACTCTAAAGGGGGTAATCTAGCATGTACCCGCGATGTGCGTATGTCCAGCACTTTGGTCATAACTCTGAGCCTAGCCATCTCATACACAAGTGGCCAGCTGATGCCTTTTGGACCAGACAGTGGGTGAAGATAGATATGAACTGTGCAGCGCGGAATGGATGAAGCGATTGCGGTTGCATTGTCAGCCAGAAAGCGTAGAATCTGATTCGGACATGTAGTTGGCCAAGACAGAAAAAAGCATCACGTGATACACCTACTGCTGATTGGGTCAGACTGGAACGGCATCACATGATATAATCACGTGAGATATACCCGGCTACTAAAAGTAGATACCTCGTACTGAGTTACTCGATGAGTTGCTACGTCTACATTCGATCTATTTACGATCAACAGCATAGTAATAACGACAAGACTTTCTCATATGCATGGAGTTGTGCCATTACATTGATGTACCGTCGTCCCGTTTCAGTGCAGCTTAATTAACATGAAAGATTTACCGAGGTAGAACGGAACGAGGCTGCTCGGCCTTCACTAACTTAAGTATCTACTTGTTTTAAGTAGCGCAGCGCGCCACATATGTGTGCTAGGTACGTGTAAATGTAGCCCGATATTCCACCATTCCGTACTTTGTAGACTTTCTTTGCCTGTCACATCTTCTGATGCATAGCTACCTAAAAGTAGACATATCTGGCCGTGCGACCGTCATGACATCAGCCGAGGCCCTTCAAAGGCTGCGACCGCTCCTCCGAAGTCCCACGCCCACACATATACGGCCCATAGGCATCTCAATGCACGGAAATGGGCGGAGGACAATATGCACAGGGTGTTTACGATCGCTCCGCGCGCAGAAGAGAGTATGGGGTTATGGGGCGAGGGCAGCTACAAGCTTTGCGCCGCCGAATCTTAAGTTGCAGACGGGAGGGCAAAGAGGCTATGCGCAGGAAGTGCAAGCCAGTCTCCTGGAACGCCAGGACGAAAGGCGAGGAGTCGGCGAAAATACCCCCATGAAAGAGTACAACTATCGCGTCGAGAGCGGCCGTCTGCGAGATGACCCCCACCAGCGCGACATCATCCAGGATCTCGAGGACCTCAATACCATGTTATCAGCGTACACACAACCACCCGTCCAACAACCTACCCTCGAATCCCTCCAGCCGCCCAAGAAATCCCTCTTCTCCCTGTTCTCGTCCTCCACGTCCTCCAAATCGGCTCTCCCTCCCATACCTGAGTCGCTACCCAAAGGCCTGTACATGTTCGGCGACGTAGGCTCCGGAAAGACTATGCTCATGGACCTCTTCTATGACACGCTTCCCTCCAATATTACAAAGAAGACACGCATCCATTTTCACGCCTTTATGCAGAGCGTACACAAAGACCTGCACAAGATGAAAATGCAGCACGGGAACGAAGTCGACGCGATCCCCTACGTTGCCGCCAACATTGCCCAAAACGCCAGCGTCCTCTGCTTCGATGAATTCCAATGTACAGACGTAGCCGACGCCATGATCTTGCGCCGATTGATTGAATCCCTCATGGCCCACGGAACCGTGATCGTCACCACGTCGAACAGGCATCCAAACGACCTCTACAAAAATGGCATCCAGCGTGAATCCTTCATACCAGCCATCAATCTTCTCAAATCGCGCCTCACAGTCCTGAATCTCGATTCGCAGACCGATTACCGCAAGATCCCCCGACCCCCGTCCGGCGTATACCATCACCCGCTCGACGCAGCCGCAAAGACGCACGCAGAGCGCTGGTTCAAATTCATGGGTGACATCGAACACGACCCGCCGCACAAAGCAACCCACACGGTATGGGGTAGAGAGATCGAAGTACCCAAGGCAAGCGGACGTTGCGCATGGTTCACATTCAACGAGATCATCGGACGAGCGACAGGCGCAGCAGACTACCTGGAATTAATGAGGAACTACGATGCCTTCGTCGTGACAGAAGTACCAGGCATGAATCACAAAAGCAGGGACTTGGCCCGACGCTTCATCACCTTCATCGACGCTATTTACGAGAGCAGAGTGAGCCCAGCCCATCCTTTTCCTTTTCCTTTCCCTTCGCCTTGCCTACGCCATTCCCGAGCAAAATTAACTTCCGAATCAGGCCAAACTCGTACTCACCTCCGCCGTCCCGCTGACCTCACTCTTTCTCTCTACATCGGAGATCAAAGAAGCTCTCGACAACTCTTCAAAACCCGATTCTAATCCCACATCCGCCGCGTCTACTGAAGACGCAGACGTCTCGGACGTAATGCGGAATCTCATGGACGATCTAGGCATGAACATGAACATGTTGAAAAATAGTAGTATGTTTTCTGGCGATGAGGAACGATTTGCATTTGCGAGAGCGCTTAGTCGGTTGAGCGAGATGGGGAGTCGGGAGTGGGTTGAACGGGGGATGGGATTGGATGAGAAGGGTGGGAAGAAGGAGGCGGAGGGGTGGCAGAGGGTGAGGAGTAGGTGGAGAGAAGACAGCATGTAAGAAACGAAAAGGAGAGAATTTGATTGTGTTCTGTTCACTTGAGGCCAACTCAAGTCAGACATACGTCAAGAGGTAAAGCTGGCTAGCAATAGACGATATCGAGGGTTCGCATCACCCTTCGGACCCCATGAGCCACTGCACACGATCCGCCCTCTGCGGTCTCGGGACCGCTACAACAGCAGCAGTACCCGCACCCGGCGGATGCGGACTCGCCCTGACCGAACTTGCACTCGACGCAATCGTACCCTCAATTCTCCCTGGTCCATTCACAGTCTCCCTCGCACCCGCACCCATACCCGCATTTGCAAGCACGCCCCCCCTCCTCGGTTCACTCTGAGTCGCATTCCCCCTCCCACTCTGATCATACTGCAACAAATTCGGCATACTCCCAAACGCACAGGCATGCTGACTCTGCGACGTCACAGGCAACCACCCACTACTACTAATACCCTCCATCAGCCTCGCAAGCAAGTCCTCAGTGATGACGAGCAAGTGCTCGACAGCCGCGCGGCGGTTATCTTCAGCAGCGGAGCAGCAATGAATGTACGAGCGACTGGAAGGGTTATGTTCAATGACGGCAGCAGTAATCTGAAGCGTCGATGTCAGGCCAAAAGTAATAACATCGAGGCTACGATTTGATCCGTAAATAGCTCTAGCGTTCGCAAGAACGCGACCTTTGGTCGCATCGAGATTGTCCTCGTGAGGCATTATCGAAGCACTTTTCCAGGGCGCTGTCGACGCGGTCGACCACGCTAGGAACGATCTTCGGACCGCTGGATACGGAGCTTCTTCTACTCGAGTTGCTGAGGCTCGTACTGGTACTCGATCGGTTAATGCTGGCGTTTGTGCTGCTTTGGCTGGAACTGGCGGTGCTGGCGATACTTGTGTTTGTGTTACTCCGAGTTAGGGACAATATGCTGCCTCTTTCTTCGCGCTTGAGTTGCGCGGCTCGCGTCTTGCGTTTCTTGTCTTCGGCCTCGCGGAGCTTCTTTCTGTCCTTTTCGCGCTTCTGCCACCGCGTGTATTCGCGGACGTTGCGGAACTCGTATTTGAGGTCTTCTAGGGTGCTGCGGCTTGGGTGGCGGTCCCACGGGTGGGAGGGGAAGAATAGGGATGGGTCTATACCGCACTCTTTGCAGGTGCCTTGGCTGTGGAGCTCTTTAGGGATCTTGATGGGCGGTGGCGTCGATGGGTGCATGTGCTCGGGATAAGAGTCGTAGGTTTCGCCAGGGTCCATGGGGCCTGGGGATAGGTGTGGATAGGTGTAGGATGCCAGGCGAGAGGGTAGCTCAGCTAGAGACTGGTTAGCTGGGGTTGCTCGTAAGAGCACAGGAATGGACATAATCAATGCAGGTAACGATACATACAGGCTGCGAGTTATAGTGATAGGGGGAAGAGATACGATGGAGGCATGAAAGGGACTGAAGCTGATTGTCGAAAACAGTAACTACAACAATGGAAGTGTCGAGAATCAAGGTTTATTAAATACATTCAGAGCGCTTTTATAAGGTAATCACGCTAGATCTTTTCTCCTTCCAGAATACTCTTTGCCTCCTCGCTCTTCCACCACCCATCTCCTTCTCCAGGGAAACTAAACTTGGCCATGCTTTCCGGTTTCATCTCCACGCTGTATCCAGGACTCGTCGGTGTGACGTAATGCCCGTCTTTGATCTCTGAGGGGTGGAAAAAGTGCTCGTGTAGGTGGTCGACGTATTCGAGGACTGACTTTTTCCCGGATACGCAGATGTAATCAATGGTGGAGAGATGCTGGGTGTATTCAGGGAGGCCGACGCCACCGCTGTGGGGGACGATGGGGATGTTGAACTGGGTGGAATGTTAGCGAAGAAGAGTTTTGAAAGCAAAGATAATGGGGAGAGGGAAGACGCGGGGACTGCGAATTCGATGCGTACCTTAGCAGCCATCAGGAGAACAGCAATGACTTCGTTAACGCCACCAAGACGGCATGCATCAATCTGACAGACATCGATTGCGCCAGCAGCGAGGAATTGCTTGAACATGACGCGGTTCTGGCACATTTCTCCCGTAGCAACACCGATACCGTACGGCTTGAGAGCCTCCTTGATAGCCTTGTGACCGAGGACTGCAAAGAATCAGCGTCAGCTCAGATATTTTTGAATTTAATGACAAAGTTTTTAGAGGCACACTTACCATCGTCAGGGCTCGTCGGCTCCTCGATGAACCAAGGCTTAAACTCCTTCAACTCCTTCATATAATCAATCGCCTCGGGAACACTCCACACTTGATTGGCATCCACCATCAACACGTTCCCCTGATCGAACCCGATAATTTCTCTCGCAATACTCAACCGCTCCTTGTCTTGGGCAATGTCACCGCCAACCTTGATCTTAAAGTGCTTGTACCCCTTTCCGAGCGTTTCTTTCAGAAGAGACTTCATCTTCTCACGGCCGTATCCCAGCCAACCAGCAGAAGTGGTGTACGCTGGTACGGCACGGGAATCCAGAGCTTCTTGGAGACGCTGGGGCTTGCCTTCTTCGGCTTTGGTAAGAATCTCAAGCGCTTCCTCTGGTGTAAGGGCATCGGTAACTAGGAGACACCAAGTCAATAATCTCGACTTCAGAGACGGATATCAACCCTCGTCACTTACTGTAGCGGAAATCAATCAAGTCGACAATCTGCTGAGGTTTCAAGTCGGCAACGATTCTCCAAACAGGCTTGTTCAGCGTTTTGGCCCAGAGATCCCAAATGGCATTTACAACGGCACCCAGTGCGAGGTGGATGACGCCCTTTTCAGGACCAATCCAGCGGAGCTGGGAATCGTTGACCAAATGACGCCATGTCTTACCCCAGTTCTCGACAAGTGATTCGAGAGTGCGGCCCTTGATGCGCTCGGCGAGATGGGCAATGGCGAGGCAGACAATTTCGTTGCCGCGGCCGATTGTGAAGGTCTGTTTGGTCATGTCAGCTGGTGAAGGACGAACCGGGACTTGGAAAAAACGAACGGAATGCAAGAAAAGCAACAGGCCATGAATTCAGAGGGGGAAAGGAGCCAGAAGATCTAACTACAGACCAACGGAAAATTCGATGATAGAATTAATGATCAATGCCATGAACTCAACTTTCCAACAAAAAGAATAGCAGAACAATGACACCAAGCAGCAAAAGGCACAGGATTTACTTTCCAAAGAGAGCAACAATATCAACAAAGATAAAAAAAGATCATTCACTCACCATTCCATGTCCCTTATAGTCCGAATCCGTATGCAAAATAGCATAAGCCGCCGAATAATCCCCAGCCGCATTCATAGCATCCGACCCCGTCTTATCCAACGAAGTAGGAAACCTCACATCCTTCGTCTCAAATCCCGTAATAGTTACCATTCTTGCAAACACGCCGTCAGACAGCAATCAGACCAATCAACAAGAAGAAGCCCCAACAAGTATATAGGCAGGTAAGTAAGTCAGTTTGACAAAACCCACGTAACTTGAAACGGAATAGCAGAGATGGAAATATGTATGTCGGCGGATAGCTCGAGTTGGGAGGTAGTTAGACTAGTATGCACAAACGAGAAGGAGAGGAGAGGAGTAGCCCAGGCTGGGCATTTCTGTTGTTTATAAGTGCATGCGTGGCGGTGCCGCTCGTGGTTGGGGTGCGGTGGTGGAGTATCTTGTTGCTTTACCCCTCACTTTGATTAGTGGAGAAATGCGGTCCGGAGAATGCAATGGTGCTAGGCCCGCCTCCGCAACCACATCTTGCACTGTTTCTGACTTTCCGGCAATACGGCGGCGGATATAGTGCCGAAAAGGTAGGTACCGTGATTGAGAGTGGGATGGGAGGGGCAGGGGAAAATGAGGAGCTGTTTGGGTTGTGCCTGTCACTACAATATGTAGGGACGAGTTAGTTGATTGCCTCTTTCTTTTCTCCGTTGCATTCAACTTTGGATTTATGAGCACTGTAGATAGTTGTCTGGGCGGCTTCACCTTCTATCAAGTAGGATATGGAATAGAGGAATACGCCCAAAGTGAATGATCAGTTGGCTTACTATCCGGGTTGTGCACGACAGTGACGTCATTTGTGTAAATTCTATGATCAAAAGCATATTTCATGAAGATAACGAACGGGAATGAAGAATGGAACGATTGGGCTGATAGAAATACTAGTAGCAGGTGAAGGGCGCCCGAGACTGGGAAGAGATCTTGAGGGCGGACTATCGTGAAACCTATACTACGTAGATAATTAGCTGTACTAAGAAATGATCCCCGACATTGATTTCCAGCTATAGTATTACGTCAGACTATATGATATTGCAGCAAAAGCACAGTCCATTTCTGATTGATAGTATTCTATCAACTAGGTTTAAATACACGACAAGCATGTCCAATATTGTAGACGGGTTCAACCTTTATAGAGCTTATGATAATCATCGTAGCCTAATACTATACTAACGCCTATTGGGTCAACTGAATACCTGATATTGGATAGTAGATGATACAGAAAATTTGTGTTCGTTCATCTTTTACTCAGCTCCAATCTTTACAAAGAGGTTGGTTAGTGAGGAGTATTGCGGGATTGTAGGAATTGTATTTACTTGAGGAATTTGAACGTAACAAGAAGTAGGAGAGTCTAAAAATATAAGCATTGCCTGCCTATAAGTGTTGCTACTGAGAGAGATCATGTATAGAGTGAAAGTGGCATGTAGCATTTGGTAATACTTACTTGTTCCATATGATCAGCACACTAATTAGAGGTAAAATAGCTTAAATCTTCTTCTAAAGAAAGACCACAACGGCTCACCCACACAAACCCTACGAGACAAATACAGTCACAAATCATCCACACAGCCCAAAAGAGCGATTTGGTAGTCTCAGAAGCGGCAAAAGCGATCATTTGGCAGCACAAAAGTATACGAATTACATACCCATATACTCAAGCTGAACAAAACGGACCCAAGCCATTCATTCACCATCACCCCTCACTCACTTTCCTTCACCTCCAGCTCCTCCCCCGCATCAAGCGGACGGTTCAAACCCAATCGCTCCCGCGTCGAATACGAATAAATCCCGCCCTGAGGATCCGCCTCCGTAACTAACTCCTTCCGCCTCGTGTCGACCAGCAGACGGATCAAATCGGGCCGCATATAGTGGCCGCCGAAGTCAGCGAGGGCTTTGGTAAGGTGGCATTCGTGTAGGTCGATATCGACGTAAAGGATGCCGTCGAAGTCTTTGTCGGGCTTGGCGACGAGTGTGCCGTCGGGTTTGTAGATGCGGGCTGGGTTGGGTTAGTGGGATGTGTATGTGGGGGTTGAGTTGGTGAGAGTTTTATAGAAATGGTGTGTGAGGGTGGAGTGACAAGGGGGGTGGAGTGTGTTCTAGTTGGTGATGTGTCAATTAGAGGGGTTACGTACCGTGGCCATTGTAGGTGGAAGGGTCAGTCTCTGGCTCGACGCCTTCAGGCGTGTTGAGCTTCAAGCCCTCCTCACTGAGTCTCTGGAAAGGAGCTAGCGTCCAAGTTCCAGTCTCGATGGCGTAAGCCGGGGTGACAAGGTCACTTGCTGGATCCGCAACGTTGGTGGCCGGGTCTGGGTACTTTAGTGTTTCGCTGCCGGGATAGACGGGCCAGGCAGCGATATGGATTTGTTCGCCTTGGGAAACATTGAGGGACTTGAGGAAGGGGTCTGTAGTTGAAATTGGGATTAGTAAAGTCCTTGTGGGGAAAGGACTCTTTGACATGAAAGTACGTACTCATGTTCTCCCAGCAGTTTAGCTGTCCGAGACGACCAAGCTCGGTGGAAGTGACGGACTGGAAAGTATCACCAGATCCATCTCCATAGACTAGCTTCTCAACATGTGTAGGCTTGATCTTACGGCGGTGGTTAAGGACTTCACCCTTGGGGGAGATGAGGGCTTGAGCGAGATACAATGTTGCATGATCAATCTCCGAGAACCCAATGGACACATAACTGCAACCAGACACATCAGCATCCATCTACCCTATGATAGACTCAAAACAACTCTGCCTCTATGGGAAGAAGCAACGGCACACCACCCATAGCGACAAAAAGGAGAGAAAAAAAGGGAAACTCACATCCCATTGTCCCTCGCCGCCCTCCGAATACTTCTGAACTCTTCCGAATCAATGGCAATGGAATTCTCGCGGTACTTTTTCAACAGTGGCAAACTTTGTTGATAGTTGACCTTCCACATCCAATAGGGGTATCCAGGAATCC
Source organism: Helminthosporium solani (assembly GCA_022560085.1). Lineage (NCBI taxonomy): Eukaryota > Fungi > Ascomycota > Dothideomycetes > Pleosporales > Massarinaceae > Helminthosporium > Helminthosporium solani. The sequence continues at coordinate 67,400 of JAFISD010000091.1, forward strand.
AGACCTCCGGGAAGGCAATGAGTTTAGCGCCAGCTTGGCCGGCTTCATTGATGAAGTTGATAGTTTTTTGAACACCGGCTTCAAGGTTGAACCAGCCTGGCTCGGAGGTGACCTGATTGGGTAGAGATTAGAAGTTGTGTAACCGGTGAGGGGTATAGATTGGGGAGGAGAGAGGAGTAAGGGTGGGATTTAGAAGAGATAAGGAGGGAGGTGTTGGAAGTGAAGGGAAGGGAAAGGAAGGGGAGAAGGACGTACGACACCGGCTTTGTATTTGGTGAGAGTCATGATGTTTGATAACGGGTGAAGTTTATATCTTAGCAATTCATTGAAGATGAGGTGCTTGACGAAGGACTTGAAGTGAAATGTGTAGCTATGAACGAAGCTATATTCCACCCTTACGAGACAACATCACACCTTATATATGTCTCTCTCAACCACCTACCCATCTAGCTACAAACAATTCAAGCCCCATGCATTGGAACATTCCCGCTCCTCGCCTCCCTACATTCCATGCTGGAAGGCCATGCCGCAAAATGGCCTGATTGCCGAACCCGTATTCTCGTGCCGCATCGGCGGCAGCTCATCATTACGTCCTATCAATCTCTTGTCTGAGAAAATTCCTGGGAGTATGCAGGTGTGGTACATGTAACACTCGAGCAGCAGGTGGAGCAGGAAGTAAAGGCCGAAGCAAACGCGTGATCGGCATTGCCGCGGCATCTGCGACAAGCCGGTCGGCACTGTACCAGAGGCATGGCGTTGTCATGGCATCCTGAGTTGTTACCCACTTGTAATATAACCCACAGGCTTCTTACCGCCAGCCGCAAGCGGCAGCATTGATATCACTGCAATGACGTGCCGAGTATTCGAATGTATGGAGATCCTCGTTTCTATGGCCGCGTTCGGACTCACGCAGGATCAATGCTAATCAATTAGTTCACCACAAATTGTCTTTTGTACCAGAATGTACTATCCGATTGTTTCGCAGGGCAATGTCAACTGATCTTGCCTCATGAACAGAAGTAGCCGCCATTATTATTAAACTCTCTTTCTTTGAAGGCAAACAACACGCCCATTGCTATTGGGTGAATGCCCTTTCTGACTAGGTACTCGGACACCTTGCAAATCGCGGACAACGGCACTTTTCATCATCCAAGCCATATGGGTTCCTAAATTACTCAAGCCTAGTATGGTCAAAATGGGCATACCTTCTCAGTGCCCCTCTCCTTGAGCTCACTGTAATAGAGCACCACCTCCAAGGTTTCCTGAACACACTGGTTTCCTTGACTAATCGGGAGAGTAGGATCGAGGCAAGCACCCCTATTTGATGCCTCGCTTCTCCGTCTCACTGTAGTAAATCACCATCCTCCAAAGCTTCCTGACCAGATTCTCCGCCTCATCGTCAAGCGCCACCTCCAAATTCGTAACCAATTCCTGGGGACCACCCCTCTTCTTCAAATGATCCACCACGGCATCAACAAGCATGTCCTCCTGCACACCCAAGGACTCAAGGACCTTGTTAGCGGTCCAATCCTTGATGTCTCTCTCAATGTGCTTGTCGTGCAAATGCTCCCATGAGACAGGCCATTTCCATAGACCATCCTTGTCGGTAGGGATATCGCGAGCCAGCTGTCGCTGTGCGTCTGCGGCCTCTTCTTCAGTGAGATTGGCACGGACGGCGGTATCGTGGTCGATGGGGATGAGGGTACGTTTCTTGGCGCCGGATTGATCGGCCTCTTCTTCGTCTTCGAGGAGGTTCTCGACATCGGCAGCGGTGCGACGTGGGGCAGCAGTCTGCTCGAGCTTCTTTGTAGCAGCGCCGAGAGAGATCTTGAACTGTTGTGTCTCGCGAGGAGTTTGTACGCGGAGCATTTCTTCAGCCTGTTGGTCGAGAAAGGCGTTGGCCTGGTCGCGAGCGTGAGCTTTCTGTGCCTGCGTCGCAGCATTCTCACGATGCTCTTGGTCCCGGTCGATGCGATCGTCTTTCTCTTCACGCTCGCGGATCCTAGTGCGCTCGCGCAGGTACTCGCCGTGGTCGCGGTAGTAGACATGGTTCTTCTTCACAGCTTCTACGTCGTCGTCAAAATTCTTGAGGAAGTTGGCCTGGTTTTCCCGCTGCTTTTTCCTGTCGGCTTCCATGTACTTGGCCTGACCAGTCGTTCGCTGGAGCGACAGCATAGTCCTAGCCTCGTGTTTCTGCCAAGCTCTCGCTCTGCTCTTGTAGGCGTCGTCTAGTTCTGCAGTTTGTTTTTTCTTGCGGCGACGCTCGATCTCCGAGTCGCTTGCAGAGTCATCTTCATCGTCGCGGCTAGTGTAGACGCCGCCGTTGACGGAGCCCCCGTTTACGAAGTTGACGCCCGATTGGTAGTCTCGTGGGAATTGAGAGCCTTTTGGACCGCTTGGCGCGCCTTGGATGCCTCTGTCAGCCCTGGGACCAACAGGAACACCGTTGGCACCGCCAGGACCAATTGGAGCAGAGGCTGGCGGAGACGCACGTCGATTGTCCCTGCTACGCTGTTCGGCCTCGATCTCTTCCTCTCTCCTGGCACGCTCCAGGTCGCGTTTGTTCGAACGGTCGCGGAAGGCAGCAATCTCCGCAGCCACGATTTCGCGCATCTCAGCCGGGATGTCTGAGAGCTCATCCTCACCAGGTTGTATATCGATGTTGAAGTATGGAATATCGGCTTGGCCTGCATCCTCCACTTTGACATCGCCAGAGACACCCATGTGCGGCTCGCGGGGAGGGTTGAAAAGCTGTGTCAGGACCTGCGCCAGCGCCTCTTTCGCAGTATCAATTCGAAACTGCATTGCAGCCTCGTCTTCGTTCTTAGTCCACTCGCTCGCATACTTGATTGATGCATCGTCCACCATGATTTGCAGCTTTGTTGTCTCCACCTCTTTCGTTTCCTCGCCCTCTTCACCATTCGTTGCACCCTCTCCCTGCTCATCGTGTCCCTCTTCTTTCTTGATGCGTGTTTCCGGCTGCTGTCGTTCAGTCGGGACGCGAACATCTTGGAAGATCTCCGTAGCCGTCCTAAGGCTCTGGGCGTCTCCATACTCGGCGAAACCAAATGTCTGAGGCTTGTCGCTCGCGTCGGTAGCTCTATAGAATCTAGACAGGTTCCCCGCCGATCGCAAGATTGCAGCCACACCCTCATCGCGGATACCTCGGGGTATGTTGCCCACGAAAATGGTGCGGGAGATTTCTTCGCGGGACGGTCGATGGGGCGCTGCTTTTAGGTCGCCGCCTCTGGCTCCCGGGTCAGCGCTGTCCATGCCCAGACCTCGTCGCATGGGGGCTGCCGTGCTCTCGCGCCGTCCTCCCACGTCTCCGCCAGGGCGCTGCGAACCCGTTGTTCCAAGGCGAATGACGGGCGCACTGAAGTTGATGTTGCTCGGCAGATTCGCGGGAGGCTGGAAGCCAGCGGGCAAACTACGCGGACCAGTGGGGGGTTGCGCATTGAAATGTGTGCCTGGGGGAGGAGCCACGCCGGGAGCTGCCGCTGTGCTGGCCGGAGGCGGTCCTATACAAACTGTTAGCCTGAACAGCAAGCGGGAACATGGACTGGCAACATACCCATTCCCGGAGGAGGCGCCATACCAGGAGGAGGGGCGCCATAGCCCGGGGGCCTGTTGTAGCCTGGAGCTGTAGAAGTTAGCAATGGTGGGAGTGAGGGCGCATCTGCAGAGGCAGACACGATATTAAAGACAGGCAGAAGGCACCCGACGTACCACCGTAACTGTACATATTCGACCGGCACTACACAAGCAAACTAATCGTGGAAGATTCGCAAGAGTGCTCTATACAGTCCAGAAGCATACAGCGCGTGCGTGCGTGAGTGAGACTGTGAGCTAGGCGGATGGTTTAATTTGTCGTGGTTGACTGGTGAAGATGCCGTCGCGTTGCAGTTATTGCAGACAGCGCACGTCCCCCCAAGTAGTTAAGTAAGTAGCGCGAAAATGCAGAAGATTCCCCTTCCCAGGCCAAAGATCGATTGACTACCCATACGACCATGTCCATTCTCTCATCCCACAGTACCTAATAACGGCAACACCACCACCATCAACACCGTAACCATGGGCTCTCGCTCGCTGGGCGAGTGGCTCATACGCCCAACTTCGCTCATACGCCTCTCAACTTCCTTTTCATCACAGCCATCTATGACCGCACTATCCCGCCGCACACTCACAAGCTCCACGCCCTCGAACTCAGCACAGCCGGCTCTCAAAGATGAACAAGACCAATCCCAATCTCAGCCCCGACCTCAGTCTCGATTCTTCGTCCGCCGCCCGCTGCAATCCTCGGAACCCGCCCAAGACCCCTTCAGCGGCATCATCACCTCGACGCCGCGCTACCGGGCTCCTCCCCGCCACCGAGAAACAACCAACAACATCAACAACCTCTTCGCCAGCATGAACGACCCAAAATACAGCCGTACACGCAACGACTACGCCCCACGATCCGCCGACTCCTCCTCGGAATTCGAAGCCATGCGCGGCGTCTTCGGCGACACCTTCAGTCGACCGTCGGATCGCAACCGCCGCCAACCGCTCAAGTTCGACGATATGCTAGGCCTACCCGTCGAGGTCCGCCGGCCTGACGCCAAGCAAGTCGAGATCCCCGAGTCGGAGAAGACGTACCCCCGGCTGAACGCGAGCTACGGGCGCATGGTCGAGCTCGACGAGTCCAGGGGCCGGGATATAGTCAGGGGCATTAACATGATTGGGAGCTTGATGGCGAGGAATAGGGTTCGAGCTGATTTTATGACTCAGAGGTTCCATGAGCGGCCTGGGTTGAAGAGGAAGAGGCTTAAGAGCCAGAGGTGGAGGGCGAGGTTTAAGGCAGGGTTTACGGCGGTTACTGCTCGGGTCAGCGAGTTGACGCGTAAAGGGTGGTAGGTGATAGATGGGGTGTAGAAGTGTACATTATGTATATCATCGTATATCAGGACATGGGGCTACAGAGAGGAGCCTACGTATAGATGAAGACTTTTCGGCACTTCCAAAAATTCCTCATAGATGCTTTAATCTCTCGTCTAGTCCTTGACCCGCACACATATCATGTACAATAAAACATGTACACCAATCACAAAACCCTAAACCCCGCGTTCCACGACCTCTCGAGATATATACCCACAACCACGTCGCAAGGCATCACAATATCAATTCTCCCCAACGACAACAATACAAACAACAGCGACGAACGCTATCACAAAATCGCAAAGTCCCCACACTCAATCATTCTTCCCAACCCCATACCCATATCCCCCATAGCCCCTCGGCCCCCCATTCCCATTAGCAACAGGCAATCCACATCCCCCACCGCCCATCAACCTCCCACCAACCCCCCCATTCATCTTATCCCGCGCATACCTCCTCAGCCTCCTAGGCAGCTCAACGCCCCGAAAATACGCCACACAAACCGCCGCGCTGGCGCCGGCACTGAGCAAACAGTACAGAAATGTGCTCTTGTAGAGATGGCCACCGTACCCACTCCACCCAGGCGGCAACGTCGTGCTCGGATACCACCGCACCGCAAATCCTAACGTCAAGCTATCCCCGATCGTGATGCGCGTGTTGCGCGTATGGCTGCTGACAGAGTACGCGGCGGCGGCGTCGACGGTGCCGGGGCTGATGCTCCTGGGGGCAGCGTGCACGAGGAGGTTCAGGCTGTTTCCGATGTGGAGGTGGGAGAATTGGAGGACGCCAGCTAGAGCGATGATGAGGGGGGTGTAGAGGGTTGATTGGGTGCCTAGGGCGCCTTCTTGGGTGGAAGAGTCTGCGAGGCGGAAGTCTTGCTCTAGGACGGAGGGGGGGAGGGGTTTAGAGGGGATGCGACAGGTTAGGGGGGCGTCGTTGTGGATGTAAAATTCGAGGAGGTGAAAGAAAGGGTCGGTGATGAAGTCGATTGTGCAATTTATGTCTGTTTGTTTGGGTGTTGTTAGTTAGTGGCTTTCTTGTCTTTTTCTTTTCATCGTTCGGGTTCGAGTATTGGGGTCGAGTCGGGGGTAATGAGGGGATGGTACAACATACCCTTTTCCACGCCGAAAAACAGCTCCAGCGGTCGTCCCGTCTCGTTACATGTCGGAAATGGAATATACTGCAACTGCCCGCTCGCATCGACAATCTGTCTCAATATCAGTATCTATATTCCCCAAAACACCATTTCCCCCCTTCCCTCCACCTCTCCACCCAACAACAAACCCTACTCCCATCTTCTCCCCCCTCCCCCATTACCTTCCACCTTCGCAACCAACCTGTCGATCGCATACGTACATGTTCACCCGTTTCCCTATGTAAACCCGTCAGCACTGTTCCCATTCTCCCAAAAGTAAAGAAGAAGAGAAACAAGTCACATACACCGTCCTATTCAAACAGCTCACAGGAATTCCCTCCCCAGCATTATACCCCCTCTGCTCCACCACCCCCTTGAGCGGCTCCTGCCCCGACACCGCCTGCGCAAGCGCAATCCAAAACGTATACAGCACGAGCAGCGAGAGGCGTAGGCGCAGTCGCGAGCTCGAGGGCTGCTGGCCACCGGACATGTCCATGGTGGACTCAGCGTGCGCGCGTGCGAATTTTTGTTTTATTATTGGGCGTTGGTGTTGGGTGATGCCGATGTGGGAGACGGTATGTATTCGTATGTGCAACGACAACGATGAGGACAACAGCGATGACGACGACGGCGATGTGGAATAGAAGATTAAGGGGGGTCCCTCAATGTATGGATGGCATGGTTTGGACTCGGGAAACCGAGTGTTTGTTGCGGTTCGGACGGGGTCAAGTCGTTCAATTGTTGGTGTGAGATTGAACGGTACGCTTGGACCATGTTTTAACCTCGATGTCCCAAGTACCATCCATGTGTATTGTACGTGGACGGGACCTCCGTCCGGCTCCGCAATTCTGTTTTTGCTTTGTCAAGCCAACATTGTCTTTGTCATCGTGGTACTCTGTAACTAACTACATCTATAGACGAGTAATGGACGAGTACTTCGGAGATTGTGTATATCTCCGCGCTTGTATAATTTTAGAGTTAGTAGGACACCATTCTGTCCCTTGCGCTTCACAATGCATCGAAATCAGTCTCAGTGTCTAATACGTAGTTTGATTGTTGACAGAATTTCGAAGTTCAATCTATGGACACTACAGAATCCTGCATGTTTTCCTTACATTGTTGTTTCATCAACTAACATTCCATAAAGGAAGACCTAAGCCGAAGTGAAGTGAGCTGTCATTCACGAGGTAGCCTTCTTCTTGAAGGCGTTGATGAGACCGCTAGTGCTGGCATCATGCCCGGTCGACTCGCTGCTGTCGTCGAGCTCTGTCAAGATTTTCTTTGCGAGGGATTTACCCAGCTCAACACCCCACTGGTCGAAGCTGTTGATGTTCCAGATGGCGCCCTCGGTGAAAGTGAGGTGCTCGTAGTAGACGATCAAGGCACCCAAAGTGGCGGGGGTGATCTTGTCTGTGAGAATGGAAGTAGTTGGTCTGTTGCCCAGGAAGGTCTTGTGGGGGACGAGATCCTCAGGAGCCTTCTCGGCCCTGACCTCATCTGGAGTCTTGCCGACCATCAAGGCCTCAGCCTGGGCGAAGAAGTTGGACGCGAGCATCCTATATAGGTCAGTTCCATCATCTATATTTGAGGGAAGATCATCATACTTCTGGTGCTTGTTGTTCTCGACAGGGTTGTGGCTCTGCGCGGCCAAGATGAAGTCGGTCGGGATGAGCTTGGTGCCCTGGTGAAGTAATTGGTAGAAGGAGTGCTGGGCGTTCGTTGCCGGCTCACCGAACAAAATCGGGCCAGTGGTGTACTTGACGTATTCACCGCTTCGGGTGATGGCTTTTCCATTCGACTCCATAGACAATTGCTGGAGGTAGGCAGGGAACCTGTGAAGGTACTGGTCGAAACTGACATCTGTTAGAAGATACTCTCCAGAACGGCCAGTAGACTTACGGAGAGACGAGGTGAGTCTGGGCGCCGAAGAAGTCAGAGTACCAGACGCTCAAGAGACCACCAATCACCGGGATGTTCTTCTCCAGCGGAGTATTCTTGAAGTGCTGATCCATAGCCTGGGCGCCGGAGAGAAACTGCTCGAAGTTGTCGTAGCCAATGTACAGAGCAACACTCAAACCAATAGCGCTCCATACGCTGTAACGTCCACCTACCCAGTCAGAGAAACCGAACATGTTCTTCTTGTCAATGCCAAACTTGGTGACTTCCTCCTCGTTGGTGGAGAGAGCTACAAAGTGCTTGGCAATGTCCTCCTGCTTTGCACTCTTGAGGAACCACGATTTCGCAGTGTTGGCATTCGTGACAGTTTCAGCGGTCGTGAAGGTCTTGGAAGCGATGAGGAAGAGGGTAGTCTCGGGATTGGATTCTTTAAGAGCTTCAGCGACGTGAGTACCGTCGATGTTGGAAACGAAGTGGAGCTTGAGGCTACGGTCACCGTAGGGCTTCAGGGCCTCAGAGACCATGACGGGTCCGCTAATGACATGTCAGTCTCTGGATCCACACACCATAAATGCTATCGTCGATGTGGTCAAATAGTCGCAAGTACTTACAGATCGGAACCACCAATGCCGACGTTGATGATTGTCTCAATCTTCTTGCCGGTATAACCCTTCCACTCGCCACTACGGACCTGCTCTGTGAACTCCTTGATGTGAGCCAGTACATCGTGTACTTCCTCGACCACACTCTGGCCATTGACCTGCATCGGCTCCTTGGAGACGTTCCGCAGAGCAACATGGTATACGGCACGGTTCTCGGTGAAATTAATCTTCTCGCCAGCGAACATGTCATCACGCAGCTTCTCAAGGCCAGCCTCTTTCGCGAGCTCGACAAGGAGCTTCAGCGTCTCGTCTGTGATAAAGTTCTTGGAGAAGTCGAACAGGGTCTCGGAATTATCAGCACCATTCTTGAAGGTGAAGGAGAACTTGTCGAATCTCTGGGGATCCTTCTTGAAGTACTCCTTCAGGACAATGTCCTTGCCGAGCTTGGAGTGGTGGTCCTGGAGAGCATTCCAAGCCGATAGATCCGATGCCTGAGAAAAGCCTGGCATTGTGGGTTCTGTGGTGGGGAGTAGATTGTGGGTAGAAAAATGCGTTTTCGGAGGGTTGTGTTCAGGGCTTATAGCTTATTAGTGGTATTACCTGATGGCGGGGTATTGGTCCTCAACATACTTTGAAAACTGGATCCGCAATTGAGCTGTCAATTGGAGAAGAAGGATTTAGTAATGGAGGAAGCAATCTTTTGTGTGACTCGGGATATTTACGGGAGTTGCAAGATAACGAAGAAGTAAGAATACGGGCAGGAGGTGGGGTTCCCGAAATGCCTACGCAACTGACGTGTGAGGGGCAACATCATGGTGCATGCCCGACAGGGATTTCTTCCATTGACCGTCGCGGCTTGTTTCCACGAGTTGCCGCTGCAGACTCTCACTGTTTATGAAGCAAGACAAATGCTCAACAAGCGGATTTGTTGACTTTCACGCCGAGTTTTATGCGGGACCTGGTCACAAACACGTGCGCACTTTCTTGTGGATATCGTCCTAGTTTGCCGTTTAAGGCGGGTTCTCTCACAAATGCTGCCTCATACGCCTGAATGATCAATACCGTACCGGAACCTGAGAAGCCTGACACCCACCTGGGCTGCAAATGACACAAACCCCCGTGCTTCGCGTGATCAGCTTCAGGTGCAACGGCTGGGAAACGCCCAATTCGCCAAATCTGTCCATCTCATCCTCCGCAGCAGACCAAATGGTGTCCCAGTTGTCTCTTTCTTCAACCTTGTCAGCCCAACACCACTCCACCCACATTGCTGCCGACGTCTCATACATCCTGGAAGGCGGGATCCTTCACCGAACCTCCAGCATCACCCAGACCAGCAACAGGTCGGTTGTATGACCAGCCGGCAAACTGCTGCTGCATTGTCTGGGAGAGCATAGGGCCCTCGACGTACGAATCCGTAGGCGCTTCTGACGTGAACTCTTGGTCGAAGTTTGCAGTGTCCTTGGCATCAAGCTTGACGACATCAGTTTAGCTCATCGCTTTGGGGGGAGTTTACATACCACATTGGGCTTGAAGCTAGGCTCATACTTGCGCTCTAGAAGCTTCCTCCAGTCAATGCTGTGGAAGAAGTAGTGGGCCTTGATTTCAGCAGCACCCTTGGCTCCGAGACGCTTCTCGGCATTACGGTCCAACAGACGGGTCAGCAAGTCTCGTGCAGCAGGCGGGACGATCTCAGGGCCAGGGAAATGGAGAGGCTCGGTAAGAATCTTGCGGTACATGTCGTTGGTGTTCTCGTCGTAGAATGGCGGCAGACCTGTCAACATTTCATACAGTAGAACACCGAGCGTCCACCAGTCAACAGTCTTGGTGTAGCCAGTGCCGGTGAGCAATTCGGGAGCCAGATACTCGGGTGTGCCGCAGAAAGCTGGGGTGAAGGTCAGAACTATGCAGTATGGTACAATTCGCTACACTTACTGTTGGTCCGATCCTCGTCTTTCATGTCCAACTTGCAGAGACCGAAATCGCAGAGAGCAATATGTCCTGTATAATCCAGGAGGATGTTTTCTGGCTTGAGGTCGCGGTAGATCACGTTGAAGCCGTGCAAGCATTCCAGGGCACAGAGAAGCTCTGCAGCGTAGAATCGAGCGCGGTTAATGTCGAAACGTTGCTCCTTCTGCAAATGGTGGAACAGTTCGCCTCCGTTCACGAAAGCCAACACAAGGTACAGTTTCTCGGGTGACTGGAACGAGAACTTAAGCGGGACAATAAAGGGATTGTTGATCTGTGCAAGTACCGATCGCTCGGCGAGAGTATGTGCGACTTCGGAGCGGGAGATGATGTGAGCTTTGCGGATGGTTTTGAGGGCGTAGATACGGTGTGTGTTCTTCTTCCTGCAGATTGTGAGCAAACATACGTCGCAGGCAGACTTGAGATGCACATACATCACCTGCATGACCTTGCCAAAGCTGCCCTTGCCTACTACTTTGAGCAGCTCAAAATCATCAATGGTCAGCCGGTCTTGACGATTTTCTACAAAATTGACTCCGACTTTCATCTGGCCGGAGCCAAACTGGATATCAAGCCATTCCGCGCCGATCTGACCAGTTCCTGTTTCCTTTTTGGCTTTGACCTCGCTCGTGTGCGTCTCCTCGAACCTGGGGTTAACGGTAATCTTTCCAATGAATATGTCGTCCGTTCGGCCGGCATTGGGCGCGGCGGTGGGATTTCGAATGTAGAACGAGATGGACAGGTCGGTGACGCGAGACACGTCGAATTTGTACTGGGTATTCTCGCCCGCCCAGAGCGGGTTTTCGGGAGTTCCTGAGACGGCATTGATGAAAACCTGCTGCTTGTCAAAGTCGACCAGGCCGTAGGGCAGATGCTTCGACGAGTAGCGTCCATGAATGGTGGGGACCGAGTTAATACTGCCGGCAGCGGACTGAGGCCGCCCGGTGTACGAGCCTGCGACTGGGTTCCTTGACGACGACCCAGGCCGCATAGAGCCTGCTACTGAAAAGCCGCCGCCTTGCGAGAGCGAGCCCTGGTGGTGTTGTGAATGATTGGAAAAGTGCGCCTCTGCGCCGGGCGGCAGCGAGAACCCTTTGCCTTCATGAAGGGTCACGATCAGGATACCAGGGCGGAGGGGCGGTGGAGGGGCAGCAGCATTCGCTTCCGACGCCGCTGCGACTGTTAGCAATAGTCCACCCATTTTGGGTTTCCTGGCTACACACCGATGCCATTGGGGTCTTTTGAGTCTGCGGGGGCCGTGCCGCTGCTGACAGAGCTCCCAGATTTTGGCGTCTGGTCCCCGACGATGGTGGATGTGGACGACGAGCGACTGAAGGTGTTGGCGAGCGGCGCAAGATGCGTCTCCTTTAGCTTCTTGGTGAGTTTCCACGACATGGTTGCGGCGGCCACGTAGAGAGGGCTGCAGGAAGGCGAGGGCTGGAGAGTGCGGAGTCGCGGTTGGGGCGGTGGGAGGGGGGGGTGTGAATGGGATGTGGGATGTGGGACGCCGAGGCGAGGTCGCTCTAGCAGGTGCAGCAGCAACAGTATATCTAGGGAGAGGAGGCGAAGGGGGCGAGAGTAGTAGTAATTGTATAGTCGACGATGTATGTAGGACACGGGGGAGTGTGGCGAGGGCTTCTCCTGTCAATCCGCCGTTTACGTTTAGGGGAGAAGCAGTCCTTCAATGTACCTGTGATGAGCGCACGGTTAGGAGGGGCGTCTCAGAGGCTCGCCAAGTGAGAGCAGGCGGCCTGTGTTTCCCCTCAGCAGGCCTACAACGTCGATGCGCATCTATTTGCAGCGTTTAATAGCCTCAGAATTCCGTCTAGTCTGGCACGGCCGGGTAGTGCTATGGTAATCCTTCAATGCGACGACTACGACACTGCTTTGCATGCGCAACCTGACCGCTGTGGCTCGATAACCACCGCTGCCTAGTGGTGACAGGACGGGCACGACGGGCTCTGGACTCCAGCTCTGGACTCACCAACGCCACACACCACGCCCATCAGCTAGATACCACTTTGCTTGCCTCCCTCCCTGTCTGCCTGCCCGCCGCTTGCTCAGTGGCCGGATACCTGCTCAACCTGCCTTGCTGCTGTTGCATCGACACTCCACCTGCTCCACTGCAACACCGCCGCTGCGGGCTCCAGGTGCCGGTCCGCCAGCTAGTCTGTCTCATCGCAGCGACGTACCATAGATAGTACTGTCTGCGCGTTGTCTGCAGCACAGCCACATTTTGCTGCTACTACTACTGCTGCTACTACTATTGCTGTTGCCGCGCCTCTTACCTCGAACGGCGCCAACCGTAATAGCCATCGTCTCTTATCACTCTGCGTACCCGTGTGTCCTGGGAGCTGCCGTTTGTAGCCGAGGGAGACCATGGGCGTCATCAAGAAGAAGACGGGCTCGCGGGGGACCGAGGGCGGCGCGAAGTACATTTGTGATGTTTGTTCGTCCGACATCACCTCCACCGTTCGTGACTCGCTATGCTGCCCCCAACACAAAACAGTGCTGACAAGGACAGGTGCGGATACGCTGCGCCAATGCTGCCTGCCATGACTACGATCTCTGCGTGAGCTGCTTTTCTGACGCCAAATTCAACCGCGACCATGATCCCAAGACCCACGCGTATCAGGTTATAGAACAACACTCGATACCCATCTTCACAGAAGACTGGGGCGCAGACGAAGAATTGGCCCTGTTGGAAGGTGCAGAAACATACGGACTGGGGTCGTGGGCCGACATAGCAGACCACATCGGTGGCTACAGGTCAAAGGATGAAGTACGGGAACATTACATAAACACATACGTAAACAGCTCCAGGTTCCCGCTCCCCGAGCACTGCGCCCCTGAAGACCAAGAGCTCAGCAAGCGCATATCGAGAGAGGTTTTCCAAGCGAATAAGAAACACAGGATAGAGGAGCGGAAGGAAGCGGCGAACAATGCACCGCCAGCGACTCCCAAGCAGAAACCCACAGCCAGCGTGCCATCTTGTCATGAAGTGCAAGGCTACATGCCGGGGCGCTTGGAGTTCGAGACGGAGTACTACAATGATGCCGAGGAGGCCGTGCAGCACATGCAATTCGACCCTGGAGATGGCATCAACTCACGGACGGGGGCGATGGAGCCTGAGATGGAGCTGAAAGTAACCATTATGGACATTTACAACTCCAGATTGGATGCTCGTGTTGAGCGCAAGAAGATCATATTCGAGCACAAGCTATTGGAGTATCGAAAGAACGCCGCCGCAGATAAGAAACGCACGAAAGAAGAACGGGATCTTTTGAACAAGGCGAAGCCATTTGCCCGCATGATGAAGCACGATGACTTTGAGAAGTTCTGCGAGGGGCTCCTCTATGAACATAGTCTGCGCCAAGCCATCTCTTCGTTGCAGGAGTGGAGGAACATGCAAATCACTGAGCTCAAGCAGGGCGAGAAGTATGAACAAGAGAAGCAGCAACGGCAGATGAGACCTGCGCCACAAGGCCAGTTCGACCGGTTAGCATCGAATAGGATGAGCAAGCCTACGCCTCCTTTCGAGACGCCCTCGGCTTCATCGGCATTGACTGCACCAGAGCTGCCTCTGCAGTTGCGACAGAAGAACGGGCTCTCTACGCCGCCCCCAGACCAACCCAACGGTAACAACAGCACGAACGGCGTTCTGACACCACAACTCTCAAAGACCAAGTTCGTGCCCAAGGCTTTACCCGGCAATGTCCCAATGAAATTCGGCCGTGAGCAGGCTTCAGACCTGCAGCTTCTCACGACGGAAGAACAAGAAATCTGTCGTATCCTGCGTATCCTCCCCAAGCCATACCTATCAATCAAGGAGAATCTGATACGCGAATCTATCAAGCAAGGTGGTACGCTTAGGAAGAAAGCCGCAAAGGACATTGGTAAGATAGACGAACGCAAGATGGGGCAGATCTTCGAGTTTTTCGTTCATAGCGGATGGATAGCACGGGCATAGGACTAGATGGCATGGAGTTGAGGTTGTTTTGTCAGTACCCAAGAGCAGGTTATTGTCACAGTGTACGCATCTTTTGGATGGGAATGGTACGGACGGTCACTTTGATAGAGCATGTTGTATTATGAAATGTTATGCCTCAGGTGGAAATGTTCCGACATGCCGATCACATGATGGCTCGTGCACGCGCCAGGGTTGGTAGAATAGCTCACCTAGCAACGCAAACAAACGTTCGCATGCCCTAATTAACGAGTCACCGAGTGTCCCCGCCGAGCACATCACTGCCAACGTGCATATTTGAGCTCAACCCCCTTTTGCTGCTCATTTTTAACGTCGACCAGCCTTCCGGAGTCTGCCTCACTCACCCATCGTTTGCGCAGGCACGTTGGAGCCCGATATCAGCCTACACCTCTATATGGCAACCACGACACACGGCTGCAAAATGCCAGGTCTATTCACCCCGAACCGATCGGACACCCCCATAAGCTCGCGTCCAAATCTCTTCGAATCAGCACCACGATTCACGCTCGCAGGTGAAACTTCCGGGCGACAGATGACCAGTTCAGGCGCTCATGAGACCCGCAAGCGCACCCACACCGATACCTTCGATCCTCCCTCAAGCTCGTTTACCTTCACTTCGAATTCGTGGGCAGACTCTCTCGAATACTCGCGCTCCGCAAATGTTAGGAGTCCGCCGCCGCTGGCCAACGAACGATACGATTTAGCTGGGGGCATGGACTGCTCAACCCGGGGGTCATCAAGGCACTATGGCGACTACGATGATTATCAAAATCTTGGACAGCAGCGTGGAATGTGGTCATCACCTACTAGTCCTTACACCGGACTGCAGCAACAGACGCAGGGGGACGAAACACAATCGACACCCAATAAATCAAAGGCACGGGTTTTCGATCAGTTCATTAGCTTGTTCGGCGATGCAGCAGGAAGGATTGTACGGTTTTGCACAGTTCCCTTTCGGGGGTTCCAGGCTGGAGGCGGGCAAGCGTACACAATCGATGCAAATGGAGATGTTGCGGCAAAACTCTTCACAGAGAAGCGAGCTGATCCCGCACAAGAAACTGTGGCCAGCTACTCCCCCGGCGAAGACTATGGTGTGCGATCGATAGACTCGGTAGACAGCGAGCGGCCGCGATCAACCAAGCGTCTACGCACAGGAGACAGCTGGGTAGTAGTAGGCAAAGATGGCTCGGTCGATTCAAGGCCATCGACTCCACGCTTGACGGAACGTAGGGTCCCTGTTTCCACTAGCTCACCATCGCAAATTCCACGCCCGGTATCAAGAGCAAGTGCGACTACACCAACTTCTGGGCGTCCTTCGCTCATACCCGTATCTCGACGATCAACGTTTGACCGCAAGCCTCTGCAGGGAGGAAGGCCAAGCGCACAGACGTATGGCCATGCACGGGCATACAGGCGTGATAGCTACGGCTCGCCAGTCATGTTCGAAAGCAAGACCAAGAAGAGCCCGCTCCCGCCGGAGAGCCAGCGTCTTATCAACAAAGTGCGGAGGGAGAATTTCGAGGATGATGCCCGTATGCGTCGAATGAGCTCGCAAATGAGCGCGATGCTACAGGAGGCACGCGACGCACTTGGCAGCAAGGTTTCAGTCGACGAGTACATGGATGACGGGTCAGATGTGGAGAAGCGGTATTGAGCTACCGACGTCATGTTCCCCATGAACGGCATACTCGGACAAGCATGTAGATGGATGGATATGGACAACCACCCACCACGGCAGCGTGGACAGTTCAGCTGGACAGCTTGTTGGTGGTGAAGGCCCAAGTTTTTTGTAATATTTGCGTGCATACCTTTCTTCCAAGCGTTTCACGATGATGCCGTCATTGGCTTTGGTCTCTCTGGGGCGTTCATACTATACCCCTTGGCTTGCGCACGGCGTTGGCAATGAGATGTAGCACCAAACCCGGGCAGTCACGAAATGAAGATGCGATGTTTGATCTCACTTGGCACAGAGCGGATGTTAATCAGGGGGAATGGGGGATTGATGACGAGATGGGCGCGTTGGCACCCTTTTCCCCTCAGACACACACGGGTACACGGGACAGCCCCCACCTATTGTACAAGTAAGTTGTTCGTATTATCGATATGGCGCGCTTCGACCTGCGTGCAGGGACGGACCAACAAGCAATGCGGGGCCCGGAACAGCGGCACCCTTCCTCTTCGCTTCCACTCTACCGTATTGTATCTATGTACAATTCCGTCGACGGGTGTGGATATGGGTTGGTGTTGTTGTTGTCCTGTGTAGTGTATTTGGCGGGAAGGGTGATGAATGGAGGAGGGAAGCACTGAACATGAGACAGCAGGTTACGCGGTTACCAAGTACTCCGCACCTTGATCACTATCTATCGCTACCCACATACCCACACATTGATGACGAAGGACTATGGCTGTGCTGACTACCTACATACATCATCCCTCAAGCTAGATCGAGCCTCGTTGCGCCAAACCCAGAGCTTCTTCGTATCATGCATGCACGGGCGGCGTCGGGCTTGTATCCTGCATGGGGAGGCTTGCACGGCATTGCAGCCTCGTGCCTGGCGGTGGTCCTTGGTGCTGGCATGCTGGCTGATTTAATGCGCGACATATAATAGAATGCGCCCGCCGTCTTTTCCCATGGTGCTCTCTCTTCAATTTCCTCTTTCTCCTTTTTTTCCCTCTTGTTCATATGACAAGGCAGGCGGGAGGTCCTGCAGCTGTTGGTCGAGACCATCCTTCTCCGAACCACTCGACTTGATATATATACAAGCTGTTACATCTGCTGCAAACGCTGCCGATCACTGCCCACCATGACAAGCCTTTTGACAATAACACCTCGAGACGCCGAGCCCCTCCCCCTCTACTCGCGTCATGACCCCGAGACACTGTCCATCTGCAGTGCAGCACCCTCCTACGTCTCCGACACCCCACCTTACACCTCCTACCGCACACCCACATCACTCCTCCCACCACTCCTCCCCCACCAAGAAACAGCGCGCGGCCTTCCCGCCCCTCACTATGCCCCCGGATTCCAGACCCGCGCCCACGGCTCGATATCCGACCTCAACATGAACAACTTCAACGCCAGAAGCTGGAGTTCCACACGGACAAGCAACAACTCCAAACAATACAACGCCGTCGCCAAACGCCGAGCAAATCAAGCCCAATCCAACTCCCAGACAACAGCCCTCCTAAACTCTCTCTCCGCCGTCCCTCCCTCCTCCTCTTCGTCTATTCCACCATTCTCATCCCCATCCCCCTCCTCCATGGACCATCCCACTGCATCATCATCATCGTCGCCTCGCATCTCCCCCACCAGCTCGTCTACAACCGTCAACAACGCCTACCCCGTGCGCCTGGGCAGCTCCGCCGAGCCCCTCAACCCCCGCGAGGACCCTTACCTGGTCGGCGAGGAGGCAGCGAGGAGAGCGCGCGCGCAGAGGGTGTATCGGGAAATGTGTTTGAAGGGACAGGAGACGGCGCGGTATGAGAGTCGTAGTTGGGACTTTATGTTGGGGCAGATGGCGGATTGGGAAGAGCGTCAGAGGAGTTGGAAGGGATATCGGAAGAGCATAGGGAGGGGTAAGGTTTTTGGGCGGCGATTGGCTTTTCGGGGGACTTGAAGGGGATGATGAATGAATGATTGAATGAAAGAATGAATGGCTTGGATGGTGGTTAGACGGCGGGAGGGTTTAATGGTAACTGGAATGGGCCACGGCCGATATGATGGGAGGTTTCATGCCTTTTTTGCGTCCTTGTACGCTTTTCTCAAGATGCTTTTAGATTTCATCATCCATTGCGTTTCTGGTAATTTTTGTGGGCGGTGTTTTTTTTGGTTTGATTGGGCAACTTGGGCGTTTGTTGACGCATTTTTCGCCTGCAGCATTATTTCATTCATCCATTCATCCTTTTACTCATCGATGGCGAAGGAGGAAGCAACGAGTGCTGATACGATTGCGCGGCCTCGTACCCGTTTCGGCCACCGAGCTGGACAGAGAGCGACACTGAAAGAGACAAAGACAAATACTCGGAACCTCGGCAATGATCTATCTGCATTCCGACCTTCCCCTTTAGCGCGCCCGACCATTTCTCGAGGATCCGGCCGTGAGCTTTTTCGAGGTGGTGGCTGTGGACTGACTGCATCAGCATGCATGCATGCATTTGCAGGCGTTTAGTTACTTACCCACCTAACATAGCCACCGTGCCACCTACATCCCCACCTATACCGCCCTGACTCCTTGGTTATGATCGGGTTAGATGGCTTCTTTTTTGGTCGCTGAACCCACTGTTGACCCATGGATGGGGGGTTGCGTTTTGATTATTCATCAAACACGTGGTTGGTACGGCGTATGCGGTACGTACGAAGCGGGATTTGTTTTCTTGCATGGCGTGCATGGGATGGGAGGAAAGGTGGACAGGGAGGCTGGTACGTAGGCATGCAGACACGCAGGGTGGTAGGGTCTTGAGATTTACAATAATATACACAAATATAGCTTGTAGCGCGGCTGTCAACTGTCATTATGGATATGACATCATTTGTTATTTCATCGGTCCTTTTGTTGAGACAGAGAGAGAGATCATCTATCCACTTCACATCTATGCAAATGCCCTGCACACACACAGACACAAACATGGGCCGCGCGACCCCATCATGACCGCACCTCCAATATCATACAAGTATTGTATATATATATATATATATATATATATATATATGTATATGTGCGCGAACCAAGCTGACCTGTTACCGGCAATCCAGTCATGGATCGAAAAGCCGCGTCGTTGGCGATGGTCGTCGGCATTTGACAGGGAAAAGAAAGTGGCTGTGTGCATTGATTTGATTACTGTACAACCTACAGAGTACATACGTAGTGTGGAAGTATATTGTATGACGACCACCACGCCGAGGATAGATGGTTTTCTAAACTACCCAACTACTCACGTGCTACTCAAAGCCATCGCATCCCGGTCATCGGCAGTTGCATACAAGTGGGTAAAATGTGCAGGACGCAGCTCGGCCCACCAAGGAAAAAGTTCGGCCCACCAACAAACGCTACTGAGTAACACAAGTGGGTCTTGGTGGCTTGAAAAGCTCTATGGTGGCTTAAGAAATTCAAAAATATCTTAAATTATTTTAAGATATTTTTAATATAATAAAAACAAGTTAAGAATATAGTATAAAATTTAGAATTAGGGATAGCTTAAGATTTTAAGGTTAGTTTAGGATTAGGGATAGCTTTAAGATAAAGGATTTAGAATCTTTTATATATATTTAAAGTAGTAGTTTAAGCTTTTAAATACGCTGAACTTTTTCCTTGGTGGGCCGAACTGGCGTCATGGTAACGTGGATTCTGGCGTGGGTTTGGGTTTGGGTTTGAGTTTGGGTTTGGGGTTGGGTTTGGGTTTAGGTGTATTGTACTAAATAGCGAGTAGGGTGGTAGGCACGTAGGTTTATGCTGTACGCTATCACGCTATCTATAGTATGTTTTGTGGAAATGGGGCTTTGTATGGAGTAATTAGTACTTAGATGACATACTTCGTAGTAATACGGCCGAACTTGGCGATATCTCCTTATCCGGCTATCTTGCTGCGATGGGGCACGTGATTTGGTTTCGTGGGAGGGCACGGATTGATGGGCGCGGGACACTGATGTTGGCTAGGTGGGGTTGACGCAATGGCTTGGTGGTTTTGGGGTTGCTTGCTATGGGGTTTTGTGTCAGCGGGGTGTGGGTTGGGGTGTTTACGGTGTAATTAGATATGATATGGTGATGTGGATTGCGTTGGCCAAGCCTGAGATGGGTTTTGTGGTGGTTTTGTGGCTGGGCTTGGAAACGTGGGGTTTGGGCTGGGTTGGGATGGTGCTTGTTGTGGTGGTTGTTGGTGTTACATGTTGTGTGTGTGTGTATATGTGTATGTGTGACCATCGGACATTATCGTGGCGCTGGGTTGTTGTGTCGAGTTCTGAGGCGGAATACGACATGGCTTACGTTGACATGGTTTGAGGTTAGGTATGTAGAGATTGCGTAATTCGCTTCATGGGAGTGATGTTACATGGATATTGCTTCGACCTTTCCATCACCAAAAAAAGTATTCAGGCTTGGGTATATGCTGGTTCATCGTGATTCCATGTTCCTTGAATGAATACACAACCCACTTTTCTTAGACAACTACTTAATCTTCTGTCCTTGGTCGTTCGTTCATCACACCAACGACATCAATTCTTCTCAGCTTCTAGGTCTACTAACAACCACTTTAGTAGAATCAAGATGCATTCCTTCATCGCCACCGCTCTTCAACAACTATAGCTACGACCCAATTCAGTCTTCCTCAATTCACACCGCTCCCCCATCTACCATCACATCGCTCAAAACTCCCTCCTCAGTGACACCCACAACGATTCCTTCCCCATAAATCCCCATCCCCAAACTCCTAACACCATCTTCAAAAGCGCGCCAACAAATCCAACAAACCACGCCCTACTAAAGTAAAGAACCCCAATCCCATCACCTCAATCAACAATACCCCTCACTAGCATAGCTTCAGTCACCACCCCCATCCATCCCACCCAACCCACGACCATGACACTGGATTTAATCCACCACAGCAAAACCACCATACCTATCAGAACCCCAAAATCCCACAGCACATACCCGCAACGGAATCACAACCTAAAGCTACAGTAACCCTTCAACCCTCACCCCCGCAATCCCTATCGCAAACAAACTAACAAGACACATCCATTCCTACCCTCACATATCCCCACCCCCTCCTATCCCCTCCCCTCCTATCCCCTCCCCTCCTAACCTACACTACCCTACCCTATATACATCCTTCACAATCCAAACCCCCATCCCACGGCGCGGAGCCCCAAGCTCCTTTCGCAAAGGTGGGACGTCTACAGCCTACGGCGCGGAGCGGGATAGGTGGTAGACTGTACGGACTACGCTGCTTCAATTTTTGGCTGTGGCGGGTTGCTTGGTATGTTTTTTTTCATGAACATGTATCAATTTTTGTTGATGTGGGATGAATCGTATATATGTATGCGCGGGGATTAGCTGAGTGTTTTTGCTATTGTTTTTGCTGTTGTTGTTGTTGTTGTTGTCTCATTGTATTGTTATCTTGTTGTTCCGATTGCGAGTGAATTAAATACTGTATATTGTATACAGATACGTGCTCCATCTATACACAACAAGAAATCCCAACATCTCAATCAATCAATCAACCAACCAACCAACCAACAAACTCAACTCACTAATCAACCCAGCATCCACCAACTCCATACGACGTACTTCCAATAAACCCCCCCTATCGACCAAGTACAAACATACCCAGGTACAAAGTATAAATTCCAGCAAAAAAACACCCCCAATCGAAAAGACTTCACCCCCCCCCCCCCCCCATCCCCACCACGCAACAAAGGCTTCAGCGAGCATAGCCGTACTCCGCAACAACAAAGCACGAAACCCTATGCGATTGAACCCAGTATGTACGTAGTGCAAGTGAACTGATTGAAAGAAAAAAAACCCCCTCTATTTCTCACATGGAGATTCTTCTTTTTGGTGACTATGCTGAATGAGGACGCGTACATAGATGGATAGTCCAAGTCCTACTCATCGAGACCACTGCATCTACGCCCATTTCCAAACCTATACCCACCCGACCTTGTCAACTATAGAGTTTGGCATCATCGCCCACGTGTACGCCAAAAGGCTCAGAGGTAGTGCGAGGAGAACACTGAATAGAAACATTGTAGCTATGGCATTGCTCGGTCAACCCTACAGTCTCGTAAACAGTACCATTCACCTCACCCGATTCCAGCCCATCCCAACCCACTCCCTCCCACTCTCTCCACAACTCCGTAGCTGCCACTAGACACCAAGAAGAGACGAAAGAGAAGTGCGCAGTAAGAGACTCGTTGCAATCGTTCAAAATGACCCGATTCCCCATACGTACATCTATGCCAGGCCGGAGCTGAGAAAGTTCGCCGGATATCCCCCCAAAGATTAAGCAACCCAACCCAGCCCATCACTCTGCGCCTCGATGCCGCTTTCTCGCTCTTCCCGAAAAAGAAAAGCCAAAATGCCGAAAGAACCGTGATCCCCTATATTCCCACCCATCCCAGATGATGACGGGTATGTGTGCCTCTGCCCATGAACGCCGAACGCTGCAAAATGGGATAGAAGAACAAAAAATGGATGAGATTTTATAGACATAATCCACGTAGCAGTTGGATAAGAGCATTTCGTGAAAATGTCGTGCTCGCAATTGTCTTGACACAACTCGGAGATTACTAAGTGATACCCGAGTTCCCCGTCTCGATAGCATCTGCATCGATGTCAGAGTTAGCAACCGTGAGAGGTGCGGACTCTTTCTCTTCCACACCTTGACTTCTGCAGAGCGGACAAGAGTTGCGACCAGTGGTCAGCCACTACAGTTGTTAGCGTTGAACGGATTATGCGCAAGAGTAATCACCTACTTGGTCAATACAAATTCGATGGAACATATGCCCGCAGTTCATAAGCTTCCTGGCCTCCTCATTCGTCTCGAAGTCGGCCAAGCACACCAAACAGCGCGCATCTGCCGGAAGTATCACAACATCGTCAGTGCTTTCAAGGGATTGCGCTACCAAGACGCCTGCCTGACTGATGATCCTGAACAGACCGGGAGCCGCTGCTACGTCTTCTTCGCTGGCCACCGGCGGTTTCGCAGGACCAAGGAGGCTCGAGAGAAGCAGCATATCTTCATAGGTTGGCGAGTCCGTAAAGAGGCTTGGCGTAGTAAGAATTGGATGATTCTCTGGATAGCTGCCGCCGAGGACATAGATGATCCAACTTCGTGAGCCTTCGCCAGGGTTGGTATCGGGTTCAACCACACCGTTCCTACGTGAAGATCCAGACCCGAATCGTGTTGGGAAGTCAGAGTCACTTAGTCGACGTTGACGGGGTGTCCGTTGATAAGCCAGAGGTTCTTCGACGGTTGGCTCCAGACTGGCTCCGGTCGCCCTCCGTATGAAGCTTCCGCGACGCGAGAGACCAGAAGACTGAGTCGTAGGGGAAGGCGGAGTAGGCAGAGACGGTGTCGTTGCACCAGAAGACATGGCGGAGAGGCCCGAACTGGCAGGTGTTGATGGTGGGGGGAGGGGACCTGACGGCGAATCGGCAAAGGCAGACCACGGTGGAGGACGGTCGGATGAACGCCAGTGTCTCTGGCTATCATAGCTAGATGTGTGGTTGCTCATGCCGCCCATAGAGGCGCGACGTCGATGACTGAATCTTGTACCATTCTGCGGCTGACGCAGCATTCCATCCATGGCATCATCGCCCGGCGTTGTGACGTTCGGAGAAAAGCTCGATAGTGCGTCGAGGAACGGAGGGATATTATCCTCTCGCTCGTTGCCGCTACCTGGGTTGATAGACCTGATGCCGACGATGATTATGGGTATCATTCTACCATTGCCCTCTCCGTCACTGTCGCGATGTCCGCCCGGTGCAAGTCCGCCGGCGGCTCTAGTCTCATTTCTTCGACCGGATGTGGAAGAACCAAATCTAAACATTCTGAAAAAGTTCAGCGGCGCCGTGTGACCGCCTGGGGTATCATTTCCATCTTCACTGCCATTTCCACTCTGCCTCAGCGCCGACGCAATCCTACCGTTTTGTAGTGCCTGCAAAAAGCTGTCGAACGTGCCGTCTTCCCCATCACCAGCAACGCTCCGTGCCTCCGACACTGCTTGGTGGTTCTCGCCCATAAGTGAGGCTGCAGTCGCCGCCGCGGCTACGGACAGTAACCGCGAGAGCATGGCGGCTTGGTCTTCTTCGCGTCGGGGGGGAGACCCCCGACGGCGGCGGAACGAGTTCGTCATGCTCCGGAGACTTCTATCTGGGCGGAACGCGGGTATCATGGACGAAGGTCTTCCTTCTCGTCGCGCCGAGCCTGGCCACGGTGGGTGCGAGCTCGGCGAGTCATGTTGCGTGCTGTTCGGCAGGTCGTCGAAGTTGAGGTCGAGATCGGGTACCTGCAGTCTTGGCAGATACGGGCTCTGGCTGTGTTCGTATCCGGTACTCGTTGTATGGCGGAGGGTCGAGCGTGGGGGGGCGGCGGCGGCTAAGGAGGTCGAGGAGGGCGGGCGGTATACGAGAGAGTCGGTATCCCTCGATGTACTGGAAGCGCGTCGGTGTAAGAGGCTCGAGAGGGACGAGATGGAGGTGCGAACGCGGGACATGCGTGAGGAGCGGCGGTTCAGGTAGGTGGCGGCACTGTCCGCCCCAGACGGACCAGCGGCCGAGTGTTCTTGGTGTGTGGGCAGCATATCGAGGGGACTGGAGAAGTACTGCGATGGCGGCCGTGATGAGGAAGGGGGCAGCTGCGTCATCTCGGGCAGGCTGTCATGCTGCGGGTGCGGGTAGAGTTGCAGCGGCGGCGGCGGTGGAGGAGGCAGCGAAGGCGCCCATGATCGCGGGCGCAGTCGACGACGGGGACGCTGTTCTGGCGAGCCCCTCGAGTTGGCCTGGCCCATACCTAAGAGCCGACCAGCTGCAAAGGCGGGCGCCGGAGAGAAGAATAGCGAGTGGGTGGTGGGCGGTTACGAGGAGTCCTGGCTTTGCACGCTATAGCAGTGAGTGTATAGATAGTATCTATGCGATGATGTCGAGCGGCCAAGCCTGATTAGTCATGCCGCTGTGTAACTAGTTATGGGACTGGCTATGGCTGCTGGTGGCTTTGGCTTCGGCTTTGGCTTTGGTCTTTGGCTTTGGTCTCTCCCTGAACGGAGCACGGATAGATTTTCTCTTTTTACTGGCGTCTTGGGCCTGCGTCTTCACTAGATGGCGCCTTTGGAAGCGCACAAACATGCAGCACTTTGCCAGCCAACTGCGCCCCGGTCAACAAACGACACGCTCCCTTCGCGCAAGCCAGTACAAGCGAAAACGCGGCGACGATGATGATGACAGCGACGGCGACAACAACATCAACAACGACAACGAGGTGCCTTCTGGCCCTCTGGCAGGCGACGACATTGCCCGAAGTTCAGCCGCTGCCGATGTGCCAGACGATGCATCCTCAGTCCCTCCGCCACCGTTTCCCCATGCTCCTCTCAAACAGACGCGTAAAGTTCCTACCAAGGCCAAGATCCAAGAATGCATTGCCAGCTTGGAGCCTGCCGTGTACGCCGTCGAGGCCGTTTCTAAAAGAGACGCAGTCGGTGGCCGAAGTGCGAAACTGCCACTGCGAAAGACTCACCTTGACGTCTTGACCGCCCTCATGCACCGCTGTCTCCTTGAGGGAGATTATGATCGCGCAACTCGGGCATGGGGCCTGATTCTGAGGTCACAGGTATCTGGACGTGTTTACGTTGACCCCCGAAATCATGGGCGATGGGGTATAGGTGCAGAGCTATTGCTTCGTCAGACGTTCCATACCGGACCCAATCAGAGCCAGCATGAAAGCAGACATGACGGCGGTATGCTGGATTCCATAGATGATGATGATCAAGCCTACTCAAAGGAAGGATTCGCTCTTGCGAAGAGCTATTATGACCGTTTCGTCATCCAATACAACTACATGAGGAATCTCCCGAGGGCTGTAGATAGCAGAGTGTTTTATCCTGCCCTCTTTACCGTCTGGATACACGACATCCTCAATCAGAGCAATCAGGCGCGAAAACAGTATCGGAGAGAACTTGGATATACACCTTCTGAGCATGAAGATTCGCACAACGACTCGGATTCAGCGCTAGAGGCTCGTGTGCAAGAGGCGGCCATTCGCAGAGAGGAACTCTCCAGCGCAAGGAAGCTTTGCGAGAAGCTCGACTCGGAAATAAAAGCACCCCCATTTGACAAGCTTCCGGCCTTGCTATGGCTGCGCGGAAACGTTGGCCTCTGGATCAGTGACCTGCTTGTGGGCGCAAACGAGGCCGAAGGAGATGAAGATGAAAACCTAGATACGGACAAGTATGTGCAGAGTCTCGAGGAGCTCTCGAAAGCGTTGAAGTTCATTCAAGCAGCGGAGACGAATGGCGCAGGGAACATGGATGCTGCGAAATCCAGTATCGAGACCAAGGTGAAGGACCTCACGAAGCAGATGGCAAAATATGGAAAATGAGTGTATCGGTTTTTGCATATGCATCCACCCCAATATCCATATCCGCAATAAAGTTTACGGGATTGTCCAAGCTGTCTGAGGCCTTACAACGAGTCAACCGCTCATGGCCCACAGTTGAGTACATATCGGGGAGTATTATCTCGTTGGCCTGAACATCTCATTTCACTAACGACATCGTATTGCATTGTCGCTGAGGCAGGAGTCATGGGCCTGCATTAATGATTGCAAGCGCGTTTTGGGGAACGAACTGAAGGGGCAGCTTATCATCACACATATTATCGATGTTCCGTTCATGGATCATGGCCAGTCAATCATGCTACATACATGGTTGAGTATGCCACACACCCTTTGTATCTTCCAGCTAATTATACCCCTCCCACATACGTATTGTATGTAGGCGATATTGCACGCAATTAGGGCGCCACATATCTCGCACAACGACAGCCTTGCGACTCTCGTCTTATATTTAGAAACCGATCTCTCGTTTCAATCAGAGCAGGCCATGGCCTGTGTGGCATCTTGATGTGTACCGTTACCTCGACTCTCCCAGAATCTGGAATGCGTCGCGTCTACGTAGTATCCCTTGAACTCTAAATCCCCTGGCGTACGAGTCGCCACTCTTTCGTGTGTATGTGGGGGGGGGGGGAGGGTGATTTGATGTTGCTCGCACGTATTACCCGTTTTGTACATGGGTTAGCGGCAACCCTGGTAGGAAGACATAGATGAGGTTCATCAATATTGAACTGCAATTAGGCTGGTAATACCATGCCTCGGACTCTTGGGCAGAGAGACCCATAACAATATCATGTGAAATGAAACAATGCGACTATTCTTGTACATGCATCTTTTCACCCAGGGCGGCGCCAATTGTCCTAGCTCCATGCTTTGCCTGCAGGGCAAGGTTGTTGCGTCATTCAAGACTGCTTCACCCACACCTTATGACTATTATACTTTGACCTTGTACCTCAAGCCTTCTCACCGGTCAACAACCCAGCCAACCCAGCTTCCTGTCCGGGCAATATTCGCAAAAGGCATATCTCGGATGACCCGCCGCGATCACACCATCCTTCTTCTGTAATTATGTTATATTTTTTTTTATAAACCGACCCTGACTGACTCCGGATGTGACTCCGGAAGTTGCATCCTAGGCACCTAGGTTGGTTACGGCTTTTGCCTGCACACCCTAGATATGGATTGTACCAAGGTGATCCCAAGGCATTGGGAAAGAGTGGGATGGGTCAGGCTGGATGGAAAAAAACCAGCATCATTCCTTTCTGTAGCGGGTCCAAGAGATAGCGAACTGCTGCTAAGAGCCTGCGCACTAGCATATCCAGTCATACAATACAATACAATATCCGTCGACGCGGACCATCCGATTCGGACAGCGAAGGAGGGTGCGGAAGACGGTGATTCGTAGGGGCAATGGAATGGTCTGCGCGATCTAACGCTGCATTTGTATGCTATACGAGAGCGTGCTTGAATGGGTAGTCGCTCAGAAGAGTTCGGGCGGGGGTTATCGGCTTCTAGAGGTATTCTGGTGGGTGGGTGGGCTCAGAGAGTGGCCTTGGGGATGGCAAAGGAAGGGCTGGGGATGCGCGCGGGAGTCGGGAGGGAGGCCAGGGGAGATGAGTCGTGGGTGGTGAAGTGCACGTACTCCTCCATGGTACATGTGGGCTTTGCATGCTTGTTGGCCTTGGTGTGGGTCGCGGTGAGGATCTGATATACCCATCTCCCGGCCTCTTTTTGCGCGGTGCGCGCATACTGCGCTTCAGGTGGTATGATGCGAAGGCTACAGCGGTGAACAAGCTTGTAGGATTGCGATCCGGGCTTAGCCGTGGTCTTGCTTGTTGGAAATGAAATTGGTTGGGAGGGAGGGAGGGAAGGTGACAGTGCCTAGCTCACCGAGAACAGAGATGTGCCCACCCTGCTGCCTCTTCCCTGCTCTCCCCTGGTGGGTGGACCCTGGATAAACTCCACGTCCGCTAAAATACCGGCATACGGATCCTTCCAGTGCTCTTATTTTCTAAAGCGACGACGACCTTTGCAGCTTGTCCGGCCTGTGTCGAATGGTAGCTGTCAGTCTGCTATGCAATGCAACCCGTTCCGCGGACAACACCTGGTTTCCAACGTTTCGAATCCATGGCGCGGCCCTTGGTCAAGCAGAAAACGGGGCAGTGGTGAGTGGGCAGGACCAGGCCGGGCGAAGATCACCAGGCAACAAAAGATCTTCGATGTTCAAGCATGAGCTCCGAATCTCCGAGCCACCGGCATGGCTCTGCTTTGTGACCTGACTCTGCCGTCGTAGACCTTGCCCTTGGATTGGTCGACACGCTCAATGCCCTGCTACCAATATACCAACTCCCCCCCCCCCCCCCCTCCCCCCCATGGCCACCACCTATTGTAAGATTGCGAACAGAGCACGGCGAGGCCGTCGTACAGGAGCTCGGTCCAGCCCCACTGCGGTGGATCACGAACGTTTGATAGCTTTACAGATTTGTCGTTGGCAATTTGACATGAACACATGACGGCGTTCATGCGATGTCCGCTCGAAGCTCCTGGCGCCTAGTCGTTCCATGGGCGGTGATGTCCCGTCATGCCGTGCTGTCGTGTGCAACGCGGCGACTCGTAAGCAGAGGCCGAACGTCGATTCACGGCCATGGCATGGGGAGTTTGATCAGACGAAGGCATAGCTAATGCGCGCAGAGTGAGGTTGATTTAATCTGCCAAGCTGTGAACACAGATTGCCGAATGGGGACGGATCGTGGAGATTGATTGGATCTCAGACGCTCCGTTGCATTAGAGCCACGGCGCAAGTTTCGGGTGTATTTTCATTTGTCTTCACGGCACGGGGTGCAACGACGACGATGCCTCGGACATTGGAGACGGTGCTGTCGCCAATGTCGCAGGAGGGAGGGAAATGAGATCTGGCGGAAAACACGCGGACCCAGTCTCACTTGGGTGTGCCAGCGACTCGGAAATCGGGGATCATCTTTTGCAGCGACACGGTTACAGATGGCACCCGGTTTGAGCTATCGTTCGCGCGACTCTAGAGCACGATGGCGTATATGTACACGCTCAAGGTACACACAAGAGGAGTTTCAGTTTCAATGTCTCACAGAATAGTTTCTACTGCAGGGTTCAAGCTTGCCAGGCACGTGGCCAGCCGAAGGTCCACCGCACCGGTAGCATCGTTGCCATGGACCGTCTGGTAGATATGAAGTATGTATCTAGGTATCTGCTCCGTACGGAGTATAATAACATGCAATGTCATTCAAATGTACATAGATGGATACATGGTATATACATAGTAGATGTGCACAGTGCTCGCACGCCTGCAGCATTCTGCACGGCCCAGTTCTTTGATCGGTGAGTGTGAGTGAGTGAGTGTGACTACACAGTATGTAGACTACAATAGAGACTCCGTAGTTTCTTCTCAATGGTGTCTTTGATAGGTATTGTGAAGCTCATGATCCTGGAGGAAGATGGCCCGGGGGTGGGTTGGTATCAAAGCGTACGTCGATTCATGTTCATGACGTACAGATTCTGCAAACGCTGGCTCTGACACCATCCAACTATCCACCACTCAGAACGAAACGGCGTCTGTAAAGTCTAAATCTGTCAGTGACCACCCCACATAAACTCCTTCACTGCGCCAACACGGGCGGCAGTAGGCATCCGCTGGGCACTTTGTCGCCGCCGCCACCGCCGCCGAGAACCGGGCACATTGCATTGCTCTGCACACCTCTGCACCTCTGCACCTCTGCACCCACTGAGCCACTGAGCCACTGCACCACACTGCATTGTACCTCGTCCAGAGACGGCTATGCACGCTGGCACGCTGGATCAAAGGTCAGTCAGCATGCATCCCAAATGCCTTGGGGTTACGCTGGCGGTTCGGTGTGCGATGAGTGGCTTTTGCTGGGGACGTCAATACGCCGGGATACGTATAGATACTCAAGCACCCAAGCACCCAAGTCTTTCATGGCTTCCAGAGTGCCGGGATGCCGGGATACGCTGCTGGGCTCACGTTGGGTGTGTGGGCGAACGGCACCAGCGCCCCCTCCCCCCATACGGCTAGCAATCGGCGGTGGTCGTATGTACGGAGCAGTATTGTATTGGCCTTGTTGTATCTATCCGTATTTCTCCAAGACGAACATTTGCTTCTGCCGCCAACGGTGCTGTCACGGTGAGATGGCGCTATGGGCGGGTCAATTGGAGATGATAGGGCTAGCCGGCTTGGGACGGCGAATATCACTCGGCATCTTCGGCCCACATACGCAGTACTATGCCATGTACAATCCCTAGTAGATGGACACTATCTACCACTATGTAGGTACGATTGCTGAGGCTCGAAAGTCAAGGGATGCCGCCGGTCAATAGTACGATACAACATGCATCCATCTCCATCCTACTGTATCGTGCGTCGTGTACTCGGGGCTTGCGCCGTTTCGGGGGGGAGGCCCAGTGTCCGTTCTCTCTCCCCTGTACCGTAGTCGGTATTTGGCTATATCAAAGGTTTGCTGCAGGCGCCGGCCCGCGGGTTCGAGTAAGGGGACTGGCTGTGGCGCCCCCCATGGACGCGGACTGAGGCCAATTATTGCCCGTCTGTCATGTCACTCCATGTCAGCCCTCTTCATTCGCCATCACAGAAGCCATCACAGGTAGCTGACAGTTCGTTCCACCCACCCTCGCACCCTCCCTCACCTGGAGCCAAACCTTCGGCCGGCTAGTCCCTCCTGCTGTCATTTCAGAGAGGCCTTGGCCGCTGCAAAGGCGATCCTGTAGGCTCTCTGGTGTCTGGTAAAGGCGACACTGGCGACGACATGCTCCCACGGCGCACACACACACGGGAACAGTACATAGATAGATGCATACCTGCGTAGGTAGACACAGCACCCGGCCCACACGGCGTACCTGTCCGTACATACATACCTAGTAGATACCCAAGTAGATACGCCCGATGAAGCCCATGTCCAGCCGCGGGTTTGCGGTGACAGCTGCGATCATCAGCCAGGATGGTGATCAACGAGTGCCCAGCGAACAACAACCCAGCGCGAGTCAGGACCGCCCGCGGGTCTGTTCGGTGCAGCGGCGGTCCCAGAAGAGAGACCTGAGGCTTGCCGTCGTTGTGCCTCTCCCCCAGACGTTGGCATGTTGGCGACAGTTTGAAGCCCTCACAGCCCTGCCCCCAAGATGACATCCTGTGTACAAGCCGTGTCCTGCACGATTATCCACCATGTAGTTCGATGGGCGGAAAGCGGAAATGTCCGGCCGCATCACTTTGAACCCTCCCAGCACGACGCACGGCCTGGCAGGTGGACAAGTCGAGCACTCACGCAACACGCATCCAGCCGCCCGCCTGGTCTTTTCTTTGCATAGCGGAGCCAGGGTGTTCTCTCTCCCCCGCCCATGTCTGTATCCAAACACTCTGCGCCTAGTCGCGGACTCAGGACGCTAGCATTGCTTCTCCCAGGACCCAAGTCTCTTACAGAAGCCATGTACATAGTAGATACATGGCTGCTGTCACAGGTACAGGTACAGGCACAGGCACAGCCAGGAGCTCACAAGAGCTTACGCACTACTAGTTACTACTACTATTTACTACTATTATTACTATTATTGCTATTACTACTACTACTACAACTACTACTACTACTACTACTATTACTACCACCACCGCCATCACCATCACCACCACCACCACTACCACTACCACCACCACCACCATTGCCACCACTCTCTGTCTGTCCTGCTGTGCGCCGTTCAACCTCGACCGCGCGACCCCTCCGTTTCAAAGTGCCACTTGACCTGCCCTCGTCGGTGCCCTCTGTGTTGCGGCGCAAAGTGACCATCGACCCTCGACGCTGTGGTTTAAAAGCCGGCTGGGGCCTCGTCCTCGGAGCTAGCAAGGGCCCCAGCGCAAGCCTCATCATCTCTTTTCCATCTCGTTGTCCTCAAGTACGGGCCTTGGTGCAGAACCGTCTTTGTTGGAGCTTCAATTATCAAATTGCCTTGGCCGCACTACGTTGTTGTCCCTGCTGCCGTCGTGTAGAGCTCCCCGTCATCCAGCCACCCAGCGCCTGCGATCGTCTGAGGACCCTTGCACCATCCTGGACCTCTTGGGGCCACGGATGACGTTGATCATACTACTTCTCTAAAGCTTCCTGTCCCCAGGCAGTCGCTCGCCCGCCCTGTCGCGAGTTACCTCTGCAACGGTACATATCTACCATCATGTCTGGATACTATCATCCGAATCCGAATATTCCGCCCCGGTACTACAATGTCAACCCCAATGTCGCCCCGAACACCAACATGGCCAGTGTACCTCCGATGATGCCGCCTGTCGGGTCCTATGCCCACCCCGTACCGGAGAGCCCTGTTTACCACAGCATGCCAGGCCCATTTGTGTCCTACCCGGATCAGCACATGCAGCAACCATACGCTGGACAGTACGAAGATGCTCCCGGCTCTCTGGACCCAGCTCAAGGTGGCAATGCGCGCGTAAGACGTCGTTCGGGTCCTGGCGAGCAAGTCAAGCATCGAAGAACCCGAAGTGGCTGCTATACATGCAGACAGCGGAGAGTCAAGGTAAGACTCCAACGTCCTAATGTGTCTAGCCTCCGGAGCGTCTGACAGCTGATATCATCCACAGTGCGACGAGGCACACCCAGTATGCGAGCGTGAGTGCTTTCCCCTCGCCTCAATCAACGTTGACCAGGCGCTCATTATTTGTCCCGTAGGATGTCGCAAGGGGAGTCGCGAGTGCATCTATCCAGATGCTCATTCTAACCAAAAGGTTGGGAGAAGCGGGTCGAAAAGCGGAAAATCATCATTTGCCGAAGGATCCTCGCCAGAAGACATACACGATGAAGGGGGTGATCGCTTACCGCCCATTCAAGATGACGATGAAGATAGTGGCATGGAGACGGATCCGAAAGAGGTTCAGGAAACGTCCGGCACTCCAGCTTTAACACTCGATCATAGTCCAACACCGTCTACAGAAGCCTCTCTAACCACGCCAAACACTGCTTCTCGGCCATGGCTCCCCCGCAAGAGCAGTCAGTCCAACACCAAATCTTCCTCCACATCAAGATCGATACCGAGCCTGCCGAAAGATGTGCAATTCTATCTCAACTATTTCAAAAATAACATGTCACAGCATCACTATGCGCTAAAACGCAACACGGGCGACTTTCTCAAAACAGATTTCCTCAGATACGCCTTAAAATACGACCCACTTCTCTATGCTGTCGTAGCATACGCCGCATACTTTTATACCATTTCTAATCCGGACGGTGGCATCTCCACCTTTTTGAAATATTACAACGAGTCCGTCACCCTACTGCTCGAATCCATCCAGAAGAGCAAGAAGCAGGGACTTGCGACCTTTTTGACCGTTCTTCAACTTGCAGCTATTGAGGTACAAATCTTGCAGCAATGGGTCCAGCCGTTTGCTAATCGGAGCTGCAGGAAGTTCTCGGCGACTGGGTTAACCTCTTGGGCCATCAAAAAGCCGCCTACGAGATGCTGACTCGTTTGTACACGCCAAAGACGATCACGCAGTCCGATTTTCATCTCAAAGTGCTTCTGTGGTACGTGCGATTCGACCTCTTTGTCGGTTTCCAATCGGGCGGGGAAGCGACTTTGAGTCGAGATTGGTACGTTGCAGTGCATGAACACTACCGTCAGCGTAAGCTTGATAATCCAGATGATTTGAACCTGAAATATGAGGAGCGTTTCTCTTACTCGCGACTGGTGGCGAAGGATATACATGATTTCTTCTTGCGGAAAGGGAGGGGACAGATGAGTGATGAAGAGTTCATGCAGCAACTACCTCAGCTGGATGAGATGGTGAACAATTTAAGGAACAACATCGATCCCGAGCTGCTCAATCCTGACAAAAAGGTCAAAGGATTCCCTGGAGCCCCTGGACCGGACAGTATTGTTAATCCCTACGAACCCAACATACTTTGGGATGGATCACACTGGACATCAAACTACCTCTTACTTGACTTGTACGGAATTACTTTCATGTACAATGTGTCGATCTCGATGGCAATGCGTAAGCCTTTTGATCCGGAGATCATCAAGAAGGCTTACCATGCGGCCCAAATTTTTGAGGCCATTCGCTTATACCCCGGAGCGCCTCCGGGAGCAATGCTCGAAGCCCAGGCAACCATTGCCATTGGCATGATTTTCCTCCCAAAAGATTTAAAGACGAGCAACTGGTGTCGCAGGACTTATGCTAGGATAGAAAGCGCAGGGTACGTACTTCTCACTATCTCATCATCAACCACCATTCCCAGGCCTCCTACGATTCAAATCTGACATGATACGCAGTTACGTCTATCCCGAAGTCCTCCGCAACCAAATGCTCGAGGGATGGGGAATCCACCATTCAGACTGGTGGTTACCCAACGACGAGGGTTGTCCGCCCATCATCCGATCGATCAAGAACTTTATTCGAGAACGAACAAGAGCACCCAAGGATCAGGTATCGGAGGACCTTCGCGAGATGAGGGGCATCTTTAGCACGCTCACGATTTCCGAATCTCCATTGAGCAGCAACAGCAGTAGCACACCGATCGATAACATCTTGGGCACACCGAGCACTATGGGCGAAACGAACAATTACACAAGTGTATCTCCTGATCAGAGCCTCCATTGCGATCGCGACTTTGCGAGGGCATAGGCACACAAGTCGGAACATGGTTCGAGACAGCGAAGCTTGTGGTTGGGCATAAGGCATGAACAACAAGGAGCGCGGACAACGGCTAGGTGTAGTGCAGCAGGGGCCGTCTGAAACAGCCTATCTGCCAGTCTTTGGGTGTTACACGGTCAGCATACTCGAGATGTACTCTAATGGCGGTTTTAGTGGCACGTTGAATCGGCCGCTTGAAGTCTGTCTTGCATGGTGTAGAAGTGCACCACATCTTTTGTACGACGGCCCGCCACGGGACTACTGGAAGGCTATCGTCCATTCGGCCATGGGTAGCGCGAGAAGCCCCCACCTTGCGGTGGATTGTTCCACGCCGGCAATTCACTTTGTTTCGACGTCGAGTTGTCTGAGAGGGCACCCCTACATGCTTCTCCACGGCTCTCTCACCTACCTTTGCATCGTAGCCATGATGCACACACGCATTGCATCGATTTCCCCCCGGACGAGGTTTACGGTTCGAGGTCTTTGTGCTATTAACGAGGGTGACTTAGCTTGAGTAGGATATAGATGGTGACGCTGAGATACCCCAATACAAAACGCACTCGCACTCACACATACACAGCGGCAATGGCGTTTAGGTGCATGCATGTTGGACAGCATATTTACATGCTTTTTTTACACGACAGCCATTTCCATATACCGTTGGCTTTTTTCTCTGTATGAAAAAAAAAAGCACTGTTTCAACGCCAATCGCTCTTCTTGCTCGTTCTAGTTTTGCTGACGTGGTCGATTCGTGGCCACTGCATCTTTGTTCTTACCATTTTTTGTACTCCTTCTTGTATAGTCTTTATCCTAGGTGCCTAGTATATGATTATTATTTTTCCTGTTGTTTCGCTGCCATCCTTGACTTCTTTTTTCTTGCCGGGATGGATTGTTGGTGTGTTCTGTGACACGTCATGTATGTTGTGTCTTTTGAGGTGTTGTCGATGTGGAGGTGAACGAGGCCATTCATACCTTGCATGTATTATGTGTTGAGCTTCCTAGAGTCACGTGATGATGAAAGGGAGACAAGCCTTGGCAGGTGAAAAACATTTGGCAGCCAAGAGTACTGCAAATGTCTACATATATATATATGTACATATAGATATGGACATGAGAGTTTCAAAATGTTGAATAGCGAGTGAGGATCAAGAGGATGGAGGTCATGAAGATTGGGCCTAAAAGGTAAAAGGTCTGAGGTCCAACTAGCACCGCCACAAACAGGGTCCTGTGTACGCACGGGCTCTCTGACCGCGAGAGGGAGCGAGAGAAAGAGTAGAGAGAAGCACATGCGCGCACAGCTCAGAGACAACATCCCCAAACTCTAATCACCCGCATAATCTATCACAGCAGCTGATTCCCATCGTCTGTACCGCCATCATGGACAAGTTCCAGGCTTTTGGCAAAAACATCTCGTACGCCCTTCCCTCCCCCCTCCCCATACGGCCTTTGAGCTCCACACGGCTTCAGATATGCTGACATGGCCTCCGTAGTGCCTCTTTCACGCCCTTTGCCGCGCGTACCCAGCAGTATGTGAAGGAACAGTTTGGAACGGTCGATGATAAGGTGCGAATGCCTCTGTGAAGCTCTCTTGGTGCTGGGACAGGCACCGAGGGGAAGTTCTGCTGCACGCTAGATGCTGCACGATGCACGATGCATGGCACTCGATTAGATTGATGTTGACATGGCGGTATATCACAGACTCAGCTTCCACCAGACTATATCGAGCTCGAGAAGCGCGTCGATGCCTTGAGGAAGGTGCACAACACCATGCTTCAGGTCACGTAAGGCACCTCCTCCGCCGCCCCCCCTATGCTATCCAGCACTATGGCCCTGACACTTCGCCCAGGTCGCAATACTCGAACGAAGCCTACGACTATCCGTCCAATATCCGCGAGTCCTTCAATGACCTTGGTCGTACCGTTGGCGAGAAGGTCCAGCTCCTTTCCGCGGCCACCTCCCCGGCGGAGGCACAGGCAGCCCTGACTGCTCCCCCTTCCGCGAAGCCGCAGCCCAAGACCTTCAGCCATGCTATCGCCCGTGCTGCCCTGAACAGCTCACATGTCCTGTCGGGCGAGCACTCCGGCGCTGGCGAAGACCCGCTAGCCACCGCTTTGGAGAAGTACGCCCTCGCCAGCGAGAAGGTCGGTGAAGCTAGGCTGGCACAGGATGCCGCTATCCAGAGCAGGTTCCTGGCTGGCTGGAGTACAACTCTCAACACAAACATCATGTTTGCGACGCGCGCTCGCAAGGCGGTCGAGAACTCGAGGCTGGGCTTGGATGCTACAAAGGCTAATGCGAAGGGTGGGGCTTTCACTCTGCCTGGTCAGACGGGCCGCAAGGACGGCATGGAGGAGGAGCTGACCGAGGAAGCGAGGGCCAAGATTGAGCAGGCTGAGGATGAGTTTGTAGGCCAAACTGAGGAAGCGGTCGGTGTCATGAAGAACGTATGTCACGACTCCCGCCCCTTCGAAAGCTCGCCACAGGATCACGGCAGAAGTTTTTAATCTCTTTTCGTCTCGACTGCATGTTTAAAATCTCTAACCGTGTTTATTTAGGTCCTCGACACTCCTGAGCCACTCCGCAACCTAGCAGAGCTCGTTTCCGCACAGCTCGAGTACCATAAGAAGGCCTACGAGATCCTGTCAGAGTTGGCCCCGATCATCGACCAACTCCAAGTCGAGCAAGAGGTGCGTCGCCATGACTCGTCTGGCTTCTAAGTCATATTACATCCATCTCCGCGCCTACTCGTCTTTGCAAGCTTGGTCTGATTTATTCGTTCAGCAAAAATATCGCAACCCGCACTGATATTGACGGTCGCGCAGGCTAGCTACCGCAAGGCCCGGGAGGGGGCTTAGGTGATGCAGGACGCTTGGATTGTGTTTAACCGTTAACAAGGCAGAGGGCTTGGTGTATGGCATTTCGAATGTATGATTGAGTTTGTACCGTTGGAGTGCATGCTTTAGCTCGTTTTGGAGCCAGTAAATGGAGCCTAGGCTCTAGCGGCGAGTCCTTCTCTCGAGGCGTCTTTTGTCATGCGTTGGCCTCTTTTCCTCTTTTCCCTCTCTCTTTCTTGCTGTCTGGTCTAGAAGGCTATGAATGGATCTTTCCCCCAACTGCACATCATGCATGCTCGCGCAAACGTACACTTCTATACTCAGTTGAACCTACCTTCCGGAGAGCGTTGACGAGTTAGGACATCTGACTTTACTTATCCATGTGTGGTGTCGAATCATTCCCGTCACACTGTCACACTGTTACGCATTCACAATATAATACACCCAGCTATACCTCACAAAACTACATACCCACCCTCAATAAACCCCACTCTCATCCACAAACTCCCCCGCCTGCCTCAACGCCTTCTCCTCCACACCCTTTCCCCCCTCCTTTGGAATAAACCTCCTTACCACCTCATCCACATACCCGACCGGCACTCCCATCTTAATCGCATCCTCAATCCCCCTATTCATCCGGTACACATACTCTTCCTTCGGCTCATCTTCCGTCGTGCGTTTACGGTCGATGTAAACGAGCATATCCTTCGTTTCCGCAGGGGGCTTGCTAGTGTCGATTTGAGAATCAGTGCCATCCGGAGCAGGCCAAAAGTCCAGAGAAAGGTAGGATTTCGTATAAGCTATTGGAACACCCTCATTGCGGTCGAGATTAGATTCGTCGGTGGGGGAAAGCGTGTACACGAGGCCGAAGACGGTGGTTGCGTATTCGTTTGTGGATGCAGTGGGGGTAGGGGTATCTGGAGATGGAGTGGATGGGG
Organism: Helminthosporium solani; assembly: GCA_022560085.1. NCBI lineage: Eukaryota > Fungi > Ascomycota > Dothideomycetes > Pleosporales > Massarinaceae > Helminthosporium > Helminthosporium solani. The sequence continues at coordinate 106,466 of JAFISD010000091.1, forward strand.
AGGCGACTGGGACGACGTTGGCGTAGCCGCGGTTGTTTATTATCCATTTGTGGCTGGGGAGGCGGGCGATGCCGTGGTAGGTTGAGTTGGGGCAGCGGGTTTGCATTTGGTGGAGCCAGAGGTTGGAGCCGTAGCCGAAGTAGAGGGTTTGGGGCATGGTGGGGGTTGTGTTGGATAGGGTGTGATACGTAGTTTGTGGTATTTTGGAGTGGGACGAGGGTGGGTGTCGAGTTTACTTGTACTTGTATATATGGACGGATGGGTAAGTGGTCCCTTTGGGAGGTGGGCTGTATTATCTGTTTAACTGGATTCGGCAGGCTAGTTAGCTCGGAACTTGCACCCCTCTGCGTCGGAACGGTTCCCGGTATTTACCTAATTAATTATGTGTTGCCAGCCTCTGGCACGAACTTGGGGTTGAAGTCTTTACACACACACACACACACACACACACACTGCAACAACATGCCGTACACGCATCATAGCCACTCTGGACAGTTCTGCGGCCATGCAAAGAATACTTTGGAGGAAATGGTGCAGACGGCCATAGCGAAGGGGTTCCGCACTTATGCCATGACGGAGCACATTCCCCGGCCGAAGGAGGACTTCTATCCCGAGGAGGTGGGTGAAAAGAAACGACGCTCTGCTTGAGAGCTAGTTTTGCTTGCTGACTGTGATGGATAGGAGGATTCTCATAGTCCCGAGTCCCTTGCGAAGCTATTCGACGACTATCTCACCGAGGCAGTTCGCGTCAAGGAAATCTACTCGTCCCAGATCGATATCTTCATTGGCTTTGAGTCGGAGTGGATTAGGCCATCTACTCTCCAGACGGTGCGCGATGTTCTTTCCAAGTACCCGTTTGACTTCTTCATGGGCTCGGCGCATCACACGCATACGATTCCGATTGATTTTGATCGGGATACGTATGAGAAGGCGAGGGAAGTAGCTGGTGGTACAGACGAACGACTCTTCGAAGACTACTTTGACTCCCAATTGGAGATGCTTCGAGCGCTGCAACCGCCTCTTGTTGGCCATTTCGATCTGATAAGGCTGTTTAGCGACCATCGGGATGCAGAGTTCGAGGGGATGAAAGGTGTGTGGGAACGGATAGAACGGAATCTTAGGTTCGTTGCATCCTACGGTGGCATCTTGGAGTTGAATGCGTCGGGATTGCGAAAGGGCCTCGCTGAGCCTTATCCATGCAAGTCTGTATGCCAGGTCCGTCACACCGCTGTTCCCCATCCTTTCTTTTCTGACATTTCTGACGTGGGATACCCAGCTCTTCTTGCACATGGGAGGCCGTTTTGTCATGAGTGACGACAGCCACAGCATCGACCAGATTGGCACCAACTACACCCGACTATTAGCCTTCATACGAGAGGCAGGTATCAAGGAGATCATGTACGCTGACAGTGACACTTCAGCAACGAATGCGGGCTTCTCCAGCATTGCGATTGATGACCTTGTCCAGCTTCCTTTCTGGTCGGCAACTCATCAGTGAGCTTCCACCTATTGCCGTCATGATATCGTGCTCTTTTTGTTTTTTCGGAGGAACAAATGCTCCGCGTCGTCACCATGGAAGAGAGAATACGCGCCACCAATTTTATATCTAACCACGGTCCGATACAACATGTCCACCACTCCCACGCGTTTCACCAATCGTCCGTTGCACACCACACCACCCCCACAGATTGCTTTTCCGCGGCAGATGGTATCAAAGATCGCCACGTCCTCCCGCCACGATGTGGCTCGTTTAGGTCAGTCAGTGTGGGCCGTCGTGCCTCGAAAGCGTGGGGTGGGTTTCCGACATCCAGACCAACAAGCAACAAGAGAACATCGTGAAATCCAACCGCTGGATGCGCAACAGGTCTGGCCAATCCACCGTCTAGGGCGGACCCAACCCAAGCTTGTGGAATCCCAAGCGACGTGCACATGGGCTCTTGATCGCCTTTTCGAAGGATGAGTGGTGCGACGGGCTGGGTTTGCTTCCACGTGTAGCGCACGGCCGTTCCGCTCGTCACCGACGGCACCACCACCTTCGGAAGCTGCTCGGAAACGAATCGACCACAAACTTTGCCTTCGTCCGTCTTGGTAGTGCGAGGTCCTGTTTATTGATTTTTGCAGCGGCAACCGCGTGAAGCACTTTGTTTGGTACCACATGCTACCGCACTAGGTACTCATGGGTCCGCTGCGACCGTTTTCCGGCCTGCAGTTGGTAGAGCCTGCGGATGCGGGTGCGGACCCGGTGTGTCGCTGATTGGAACGTCTGGTGAGATGGAGGGTAAGATGCTTTGCCTTGAAACTTGACGGGTGAGCCGCGAAACGCGTCTACTTTGTCGTGGGCTCATCGAGAGTTATTAGTCTTCTTTTGACAGATGCTTTGGCTCGATCGAGGTGTGGACGTCTACTACGCCCTCGTTTCTAGTCTGTCTACGGAGTACGTACTAGGAGAAGCCTTTGAGACTATCTCGTTAGGTTCATTATCTCTCAGGCAAACACTGGTTTAATTCTCTCACTGAGCGTCGTGCTTTGGAACATCATAGCATGATGATAACATGGCTGGCTTGTGTGTACGTACATGGTACATATATCTCACATCGTTTCAAGAAGCGGTGCTTTTTTGAGTCTCTTATCCGGCATTTCGATATCGATAGCCTCGCAGAGAATAAGCCACTGATGTGAGAACGTTAGACTAGGTTCACCCCTCCATCAGCATCCCGGCACCTGACTCTGAAGAGGCTCGCACCATATCCCTGAGGGTGTGTGGCTAGTCCAGCTAGTGACAGCATCGTGGGCTTGTGGTGTGTTCATTTTCGTCATTGTGCAACCTGGGACGAGAAAGAAAGACTTCAGCTCCGAAGCATGTCGATGATATTCCTCCGATTTGAAGGTCACCATTGAAAGTGTGGCTTGCCGAGTGCAAGAGGAAGCGAGACTCCATCAACCAACCCTTCTGCCCAGCTGAAATCATGCACTAAAGAAAAACACCGTGTAACTATTGCCATGCACTAGAGTCAGGCTCGGGACTGTGTAAGGCGGGTGATGGGTTTCACGAGCCCGATTGAGGCGAGTGAATGAGGCTTCGTTTCAACGTGACGTAGCGGTACAAGAGGAAGAAAAGAGGGTTGTGATTACAACACAGGGCTGCCGAGCCCTCAATACATCGACATGTGGGGTTGGGCTAGGATACGTGTGCCAGGCTCGCCGTTGTTTCTTGTGCTCAAACGCCTTGAGCGTCGGGGAGGGGGGCCCGGATGACGGATAGGCTCTAAGGGCGGCTACTGGGCTTAGGGCTACAAGGACGCAGCCCTGAGATAGAGCAGCCGCGTACAATCCATATGCGAAGGGGCAGAATGCTGGTGCATGGATGCATTCCTACAGGTCAATTTGTTGCACGGCTTTTACAGTCCTAGTCTGTCGTGGGAAGCCGAGTAGTTGTCCAAGCTCTCGCCATACCTGGACCTTCATACGTAGTACTTACATGCCACAGAGGTCTCCTGGCCCCGAGCTCATCACTCTCGTCAAGCGTTTAAAGGGAAGAGTCCATCCTCGTCGTCCTAGGGTATCATCTTCAGTTCTCCTTCGCTTCCTACCGTTCCCACTAGCATCCGCCCCACAGCGCTAGTCTACCAAACTTGTAACCCCTCTATCCAACAGCTTGTATCTCGTACCTGCCGTCGACCCTCCACCATGGGAGTTGACAAGAAGATCTTGAAGCCCGGAAATGGTGTTGATGTGCCGAAGAAGCATGACGAGGTTTCCATGGAATACACAGGTAGTACGAACCCTCACGTGCTGCCGTCAGGGCCTCACACTACATCCAGGATGGATCTATTCAGAAGATACAGACGATCACAAGGGCAACAAGTAAGTGATTCGTCAAAAATATTCTCCCTCGTAGTGGGGAATACATCAGGATCTCTACTTACGAGTCATTTCAGATTCGACTCTTCGGTTGGCCGAGGGGACCTCATCACCGAAATCGGTGTTGGCCGTGTCATCCGTGGTAAGTCCCTAGCCGTGTACCAGCGACCGGCATTTCTGCATGGCCTGTCTGTATGTCTAGAATGGAAGGATGGGCTAACAGCTGCACAGGCTGGGATGAGGGCATTCTAGGCTCTGCATCAACAGCGCCTATGACGCTAGGCGAGAAGTCTACTTTGACTATAACTGCGTACGTAACGTCATTTGATCTTCAAGGCTTCAAGGCGCTAACGCCCTAACTACCTATAGGGATTTTGGTTACGGCAGTCGGTGAGCGCTTTTTCTTTTTGCACTTTGCCATGTTTGCCATGTGGGAAGAACATAGACTTCGGTTGAAGAATACGATTCCCGAAGAATCGACCTCGACTCCGGGCCCAGGTACCGGACTGACCATGGATTTTTCCATATTCGTCCATACGTAGGGCACAGACTTGCTCTACGATCACCACGTACACCGAGCGTCTTGTCGACCGCAACCTCACATGTATCCACTTCACCCACCGGGTCTTCAAGCGCTTCCGGCAATGCACAATAGTCACACCATGGCCGTTTACAACCGAGAAGGATGGCTAACAGGACTTCATTTAGTGGCTTTCCGGGTCATATTCCTCCAAATGCCAGGCTGATCTTGTAAGTGTCCATTTTCTCCTTTGTATATCACCTACCCTAGCCGTCACAAGTTCCTTTGATACCCAACGCTCCTGTCCGAAAGTCTTTGCCCTCTCGGTTCACGGACCACAGATCAAGCAATAGACGATGGAT
>JAFISD010000092.1:0-111096 GCA_022560085.1 Helminthosporium solani
TACTATTATAGTATAAGTTAGTTATTATTTAATAGTATTTATATTTTATCCTATTATTAAATAACGCGCTATATTAAGACATTTACGTATTTAGAGGCTATACTAAGTAAATTAAGGGCCTTTATAAGTTAATACTAGTCTATTTTATTAGACTATATTAACCCTATAGGCGTGATATATAGCTATTATTATATCTTTTTATTATAGAAATACATTAGTATATTAGTTCTACGCGTAATAAGTAGGTATTAATATATAGAGAAATATTTATAGGTTGTTACGCTATTATTGTTATATTCGTAGCTACCATACAAATTTCGCGGGGGGGAGAGAAGCCTGAAACAGGTGCCAAGCCGTCCGCAGAATAGTGCTCCTAACAGATCTGCAGGGAAACGATGTCGTGCATCAAATGTTTTCCATGGATGATTTCCACATGAAACAACTCCTTCTCTATTGTAGATTCACACTGTATTCCAGCTACAACATCTTGACGGTCTACTCCGTAAATTCCGGTCGTCCACTACGACGATAGAAGCACGTGGGGCGGCGGCTGCGGATGAAACGTCGGCGTCCAAGCTCCAACGGTCTGTGGCTGTGGCCGGCGACCGCTACTTTCATGCATTTCTCGAACGATAATTCATCCCGATCCTCTATTCCTCTGCTTGGTGTTGGCCAATTGCCTGATCTGATCTGATCTATTCAGGGGATTTCCTTATGTTTCACGCGACACTGAAATATAAGGCGCACTGAAAACTCATCCATATCCTCCCCTCCTCCTCTTTTGTCACCCCCCACATAGCAAACATGGACGTTTCGCAGCAACGCAAGTCAAAGATCTTCTCTAGGCGTGAGATTGAGGCCCTTATTGCTAGCGGTCGGAAAATTGTCATTGTGGATGGCAAGGTGCTCAAGGTGGATGCGTGGTTGGCCTACCATCCCGGCGGCGATAAAGCAATCAAGCATATGGTAGGGCGAGATGCCACAGATGAAGTACAGCAGTGTGTACATCCCCCATGTTCGCCTCAGCTTCCATGTCTAATACATGTGCTCCAGATTTCACTCTGCCGAGACGCTGAAGTTCGCCGAACGCTATCGGATTGGGCGCATAGAGGGACCATGGATGAACTTCCTGCCGCCAATTCAAGGGGGGAAGTTCAGGACGCAGGAAGAGCTGGAGAGCATTACTGAGGAGGAGTATCTGGAATCGTATTCATCGGAGTTGGAGTCGGTCAGCACCAGCTCTTCATCGGTGGACCAGAGCCCCGTATTTGAGCCCATCGACCAAGCTACGTCCGCCCTTCGAAAGCGAGGCCCTGTTCCGCGAGTCTCCTCGGCCGCTTCCCTATCATCAGTCGACCTCGATGAGAGCCTACATAACCCGAAGATGTCCGTCTTGGATGCGCGAACCCAGCAAGAACTTGATTTCGATAAAGCCAAGTACCCGTCGCTAGACCAGCAGACGCAAGATAATATTGTTCAGAAGTACCGAGAACTACAACGACGCATTGCGGCAGAAGGTCTTTACAATTGCAATTACTCGGCCTACGGTATCGAGTGTATTCGTTATACCATCGCCCTAGTTATGTTCATCTGGCTTCTGCGATCTGGCTGGTATATCACGTCCGCTTTTCCTATCGGCTTCTTAGGCCATCAACTCGCCTTTGTAGTGCATGATGCTGCACATATGGGAATCACGCACAATTTCACCGTTGACTCCACTATCGCCATGTTCGTAGCCAGCTATCTCGGTGGGCTGAGCGCAGGCTGGTGGAAATGGAGTCATAACGTGCACCACCTCGTCACCAACTCTCCGGAACACGATCCCGACATTGAATATCTTCCTTTTTTTGCCATCACTCACCGTTTCTTCGAGAGTCTTTTCTCAACATACCATGAGCACACCATGACATACGATGCCTTCGGAAAATTCATGGTTCGCATTCAAAACTGGACCTACTATCCTATCATGTTAGTTGCGCGCTTCAATCTCTACCAGCTAGGTTGGCAATACCTCATCTTCAATCGTGGACCAAAGAAAGGCCCGGCCTGGTGGTTCCGCTACTTCGAGATTGTCGGTCAGATCGTCTTCTGGTCCTGGTACGGGTACGGTGTCGTCTACAAATCTATCCCGGGTGGTTGGAATCGCTTCATCTTTGTTTTGCTTAGCCACGCCATCACTTCCCCTCTCCACGTTCAAATTACCCTCAGTCACTTTGCCATGAGCACCACCGATATGGGTGTAACCGAATCTTTCGCACAGAAGATGTTACGAACCACCATGGATGTTGACTGTCCTCAGTGGCTCGATTTCTTTCACGGCGGCCTTCAGTTCCAGGCCATTCACCACCTCTATCCTCGTATTCCTAGGCATAATCTACGCAGGACACAGAAGCTGGTGCAGGAGTTTTGCAACGAAGTTGATATCCCATATGCGCTATATGGATTTGTGGATGGGAATAGACACGTCATTGGAAAGCTGGCGGATGTGGGGAGACAGGCGAAAATTTTCGCCGAGTGCCAGCGTACAATTTATCAGGGCGAGTTTGCGCATTAGGTGTTGAGACATTCAGGAAGGATAGACTTTGAACCATAGCGTAAGTGTCCAGGATTAAGTCAATATAACGGCTAGACTCCAACCCTTGTATCACGCGGTTCGAATTCGACACGCATTTGAGCATCTCCATCGTTCGCTGCCGTGCGGAGTGAAATAGTATGGTGTTTGCCAACGCACTTCACGTGTGAATCACATATATCACACTCACTGGAAACAACCGTTCTTCACCAGCTGACCCTCTGTGCAACTTATGTATCACGTTGCGTTTTCTGTCACCTCTTCTGCCTATTCTTCAATTACCTTGTAACTGAGTCTCAACATTCCCTAACGACAGCCGACATCCAACACTATGAACGACCTAAATGATGATAAGCTCACGCCTACATCCTCGTCCCCTCCAGTCTCCAAACCCGAGCATCTTGGGTTTCCTGATTACGAACCATGTCTCAAACTTCTCAAGCGCTGCCCATACCACCGTCCCCAAAACCTACAACCTCGCCTCCTCGAGAGCGGCACAAATCCAGTCGATCGTGGTCTCGAGATCTTTCTCTTTAACCAACTCATCGTCGGTATTGCCATTGTAACGTTCTCGCAAAACCTTCGTCAGCGAGGTGAGTATGATGAAGAAAAGTATCCCGAAGCCCGGGAGTGGATACGTAGGAATAAAGGGCGGCGTTTGCAAGAGAGTGTACTAGTGATGTTTTTGTATAAAAGAGTGGTGAGATGGCCGATGTGGCAGGTTCCGTGGGAAAAGGAGGTGAAGAACTCAGGGGGGTGTGCTGCTGCGGCTCGGGCTTTGCATGAGTGGGCTCATGGAATCGGGGATGAAGGGAAGGGATTAGTCGGCGAGGAATTGATGGAAATTTTGAGGAGGTGTGAGTGGAAGGGGCATGGCTGCTTGCATGCGCAGCGGTGACGAGTGTTGTCAGGGTGGAGATACCTGGGCTAACCGCTTCATGAATGCAGTTTGCTCTGAATCTGTGGCATCTGCTGAGCTTCATTGAGTAGTTTTACAAAGGGAGCAATGTGACTGTGTAGCTGCACGCGGTTTTGTCATCCATAATGGATTGCTATATGTGTGACAATCTTTCAAGCATTATTGCCAGCCATATGACCCTGATTGAACTATTCATTGAGTCAGTTCTACGTTTATAAGTTCATTCGTAACGCTCTCTTTACCTCTCCTTCTGAATAAACCCTAAATCCTACTCATGCGCAGCAACAATAACACGAACTTTGACTTCAAACCACAGTATCCTACAAACAATCCCCACCATGCCACCAAAAGCAATCACCCATCCCTCCGAGTCCAGCCTCGCACAGCTTAAACGAGAGTACCACGAGCACATTCTCAAATTCGAGTCCGTCGACTTCGCAAACATCTACACCGAAATGCGCAATCCCGAGCTAGAATTCAGCCGCCACTTCTTCGCTACCTTTGCACCACCACAAAAAAAACGAGATGAGTTTCTCGCAGATACAAAGGTAGGAGTAGGCGCTCCGCTCCACTGGCTCCACTCCCACTTCATGTGGAGGCTCGTCCATCTAGATGACAGAGAAATCACAACCCTCGGTCTCAAAACCATGTTAGGAGCACAGATCGCGCCCGAAGATTTTGCCGCCAGGCTCATCAAGGAAAGAAGCGACAGGGCGCACGAATACATAGATCCCGCACTGGAAGATACGTGCATGCTCGCCATCCAAAAAAGGTGGGAGAATGAACCAAAGACGTATGAAATTCCCTTGATAGAACTTCGGAAATGTGCCCTTCGTATCGCTCGTGGTGAATCCTTGAAACGCATATCTCAAGATTTTTTGAATCCCGTCTACTTTAAAACTCTGCTGAGGCAGATTGGCTGCTTGCTTTCGAGGGAGGATTACCTTTTAGACTTGCCGCCTACGCGCGCATATCCTTTGGCGATCAGGCCGAAGCGCTTGGGGTGGATTCTGCATGAGGAGGAGGCGGCGAATTTTCAGAAAACGAGGTTGGATTCGCTGGAAACGGGTATTCAAAGGGTGATGGAAGAGATTGGGAAGATTAGGGCGTTGATGAAGGCGGGGGGGGAGTGGAATGCGGGAGAGCTGGATAGGCTTCAGGGAGAATTGGATGTGATGAAGGATAAGTTGATAAAGCATAAGACGAATTATGACTATAGGGGGAGAATTAGAGAGTATGACTTGGAGGAAATTGGAGGAGTACTTTGTATTCATGGAGAAAGAATAAGATGAAGTAGAGGGTGGTTGTGATGGTATGATGCTGGGTTCCTCGTCTACTTGTTCTTTGCTTATATTCGTCCAGCCATTGGCTTGAGAAGTTCATTTTGATGGATGATAACTATATCATAGAGTAAGCTTAGATGAAACCATAAAGAATCAAGGAACGTTGAAGAGAGACCTTTCAAAACCCTGTAGTAGTGCATTCGCCCCTCTTATCCTTTTTGATATCCATATCCTCTTCGCTACATACATGCTTGTATAATTAATCGCACGATTATTTTTCGATTGGAAATCTCACTCCCTCGCATGATCATACAATATTTCAAAGAATTTTACAAAACATGAAATAAATTTGCATACAAGACACCAATCACTTGTCCTACGTATGGTGGATAGTTTTTTCACGGCGTTTATAAGAGAAGGTGAAAACCTAGCCATCGTGGTTACGGCTAGCTTCACTAAAAAAAATGGAATTACATGATGAGCATGCCCTCGGAGCCTACTCACTTTGTTGAAAACAAACCGGATAGGAAAGTAAAGTATACACACATGAAGATAGCTTCTTCCAAGCTATACTGAATATCTAGTAACATAGTAAAAAGCTCGAAGGTGGAGGACAAGCGTTCATAAATCAAAGGGCGAATAAGCCAACTCGGTAACCATGTCTTAAATGCCTTACCTGACCGCCGAATCGAAAAGTGATTTTCTTCAAGCTTCTTAAAACCTTGGTTAATTGAAGACGACTCATAAAATGTTATGTGTAGCTACTCCCAATTGAAATGACAAACACTTCACCAATACGGTGACGCGACCACGGGTTCGACATCAAGAACAATCTCAAACCGCCAAACGATTCATTTCAATGAATTATTTCGAATGCTCATTATACTTACACCCAACTTCTCTCCTACACTCTAAGCCTACAAAACCTTGATCTGACGTTGATATCTCCATCCATCAAGCCATGAACCCCACCAACAGCGCTCGTCCACTTCACACAGACTCCAAAATACTAACAGTCTCACTAGCAGGAAACTTCTTTTCCAGATCACAAGTTCCCCCAGGCATCATAGCATCACCCATGACATCGGTATACAGATTCAGCATATTCTCATACTAGACCACCAAGATCAGCCAATCGATCAAAAGAACCCAGCACACCTCTCTCTCACACCATCACGCGCACACATAAGTAACAAAAGGAAGAAACGAAAAAACCCCTCACCTCCTTCCAATCAGACTGATAATTATCAAGTCCACCAGAAACATGCCTACAACCCCGCGCGTCAGCGGAGGAAAAAAACGATACAGATACCTCGAATCAAGTCACGCGCTGAGGGAGGAGAGAACTAACATCTGATAGAAAGCTGGTGGACCCATTTCTGCCCAGCTCTCGTACCAATCCGTTCCCGCGCCCGTAGTAGGCATACTAGTATCATTATAATAAGCCTCCCGCCACTTATCGCCAGAACTAAAAGTCCCGCCCGCATCTTCAAGCGTATTTGTGATGTTGACGCCATGGAAATCGATGCCATGTGAGGCTTCGTGTATCATGACGTAGATTCCTGGAAGTGGTGGTACGTTAGTCCGTCAGTTCGTTGGTTCGTGGCCTGCTCGCCGAAGTAGCAGTGGGGGGACAAGGGCCGGGGAGTGGGAGTGGAGGGGAAGAATTTGGGAATACTTGCCCCAGTACCTGGGATCGAAATGGAGGGTTCCGGTTCCGTTCTTGTAATAGGCAGTTCCCAGATTTCCGACGATTAGGTGCGCGAGATGCTGTCGCAAGCGAACGGGAAGTTTTCCAAACATCTGTATGTTGAATCGATCAATCAATGAATAGATGAATAAAGAAAGAAAGAAAGAAAGAAAGAAAGAAAGAAACAAATAAAAGACCAAAGAAATAAATTAATAAACCAAGTAAATCCCCATCCCCTCCCCTCACTCCCTCACTCCACCACCATCACCACCACCCCTACTACCTCCACTACAACCACCACCACCCCAAAAAAGAACAAAAAAAATAAGGGAAACAAAAGGAAAAAGAGGAAAGAAAAGAAGAAGAAGAAGAACAAAACTCACAGCAGCCATATCCCCCACCCCAACCCCCACCCCCCTCTCAACACAAAAACCCCACCCCACCCCACAATCCCCATAAACCACCTCAAACGCCTCGAAATCGCGAATCCTCGCCCCGCCCGCGACATCGTAGCACCGCCGAAACGTCGTATCGGGCGCAAACGGCCGGATGCGGTATTCAGGGACGGGCAGCGCCAGCGACAGGGCGTCCCAGACGGGCGAGGGCGAGTTGAATTGCGGCTGGATGGCGGGGTGGGGGGTTTGGATAGTGGGAGGGGGGGTTGGGCGAGGGAGGGGGGGGGTGAGGGTGAGGGTGAGGGTGGATAGGGTGGTTAGGTTTAGGGTGATGGGAAGCATTGTGGAGGGAATTGAATGATAGGTGAAATTTCAGCGTGAGTATATCTATGTATACGGATATACATATGAGAATGTGAGAACGTGAGAATGTGAGAAGTTGAGAAGTTGAAAATAGGGAAATTGTACATCTAGATGATGGTTTCAATGTCAAAGGTCCGTGGAAGTGAGTGGATTGATTCCTTACATTAGTTGTTCCCACCTGCCTGTTTTCGATCCCGAGGAGGCCTCTGTACATACGGAGTACGGAGTAGGGAATCCTACTGTGCCAAGCGCTCTGTCTTGAAATGATGACTTGGATGATACACTACTATACGCTCTGGGAAAAAAGTGCGAGTGCTTGTATGCTTTGTCTGGGTTAGTTTCAAAGGCAGTTGTGCGGGGGTTGTATGTATGTAGAATGGTACATGGAATACTCCGTACAAAGTGCCGTGGATAACCCCTGATCACTTTCCATCGCACATACAATATGTATGCAGTATCTACCGGTCCCAAGAATTGAGTTTCGAATAGTCTATTCAGCTACATATCTTATTCTTTCCATCCAAGCCTTCGCTCGCTTGAGAAGGGGAGAGGTACATACTACCGCTATTTTGGTACAATGAGAAGAAAAAAGGACATAGGCAAGAAAGTCAGGCTATGCCGCATATACAGGACAAACAATCATACACAAGGTGACTCGAACCAGATCCACCAGAGTCGTAACAACCAATGGAAAATGGCAATACCAGCTGACGACAATGGTGTTATGTGTGCCTCTTCGCAACCCGTGTATTCAGACCCGTTCAAATAGGCCAGTAAAGTCGCTCCAAGACGCCAAAACCTGGAACCGAGACCCATCGTCCAAGTACACAAACTCCTCGCTAACTCTGCAAAACACCCAAGAGCGTGTCGTAGATATCGTCGCCATCTTCATCCTCCTCATCTTCGACCTCAGCGTCTCCAGGTTGCTGTTCCCTAAAAACGTTTACTTCATTTGCGCCATTCGCGCTGTCATCATCATTGTCATCCTCGCTATCAAACGTACTCCCATCCTCTGAAAAGCTTGCAGGCTCTATTTTGGCACCCGCATCTGTATCGTCGTCTGTCCCAGATCTGGACTCGGATTCACTGTCATCTTCCCCGGTGGTAAGACCACGCCAACTCGGCTCGCCATCATCGTCTTGGTATAGATCGTCATCTTCGCCGGTGATGGCTTCGTTACCATGAGGATGGCCTTCATAATTGAGTCCCCTATCGTCAACAGAAATGTTCATGACATGATCTTCGCCCCCCAAAACACCATTGTCAACGAAAGGATGGCCGGTGCTAAAGGCGCCTGAATACGGCGTCGCATAAGCAACGGGGGTGGATCTACCCATCGCAGCGAGAGATCGTTGGCTTGGTCGGCTTGTGAGGTCGGAGCCAGATCGTGGGAGAGGGACGAGCTGGGGCTCAGAAGAGAAAAATGGCGATTGGGGTTCACGTGATCGGCGCGGAGTATTAGCCCAAATGGTTGCTTGAGCTTCGTGGACTTCGGATTGAGGGGAGGAGGAACTTGTGATCCGACGGCGCTTCAGGCGAGGTGTGACGTTGCTTGGCATACGAGCCTGTGTTTGTGGAGCAGATGACTGCTTGATAGGGGAGCCGTTGAAACGACGCTTCGCCGAGATTGATACATTAGGCTCGAGGATCGACGCGGAAACGGTACGATGATATACAGGTCTCTGCACATGAAGCTCACTCAGTGGTGAGATGGGTTGAAGTGGCTGCCGATTTTTGAGAATTGACGATGGAGTTATTGAGCGACGCCAACCCCTATCAGCCGGCCGCATCGACAACTGGACAGAATGTTGGCTTGCGAAAGACGAGTTGATACTAGCTGCGGGTGGAGCATCGTAGGCCTCGAAAAAAGTCCAGCACGCTTCTCGAGCATCCGCCTCGGGAACTCGGGGTTGGCCTTGTTCATCATTGCCCTCCATTTGCGAATCTGGATTGGTCTGGCGACGGGGGAGTAAACGCATCTGATGCCACGTCCATGAATCACCCCGTTCCTCTGTTGGCTGGATGTAAGCTTCGCGCTGCGTAACATAAAGCCTCTTTTTGCCTCCAGAGACCCGCATCATGACCCCTGAAGCGAGGAACTGAGCAGACCAGAGAGCCGAACTCGCCAACTCAGCGGGGGCGAGGAAGCGCAGTCTGGAGTCCTTGATGACCTTGCGCAACGGAATAAACGACGCTCGCAGGCCAGGATATGAATTGGTCATCTCGCTCCCATCCTCGTCGCTGTACTTGAAGCGTTCCAGAACATCGGCGAAGGCATGCGAGATGGTAGCCTGAATCTCCATGGCGCTAGCGCTCGTCACTTTGACATTGACAGCGAACCCTCGACTCTTGAGTCGCTTATAAACGAGGTTGTTTCTCCCACAGGCCTTGGGCGACAGCAGCTCATCCGACGATCCCGAGGCCCATTCGCTGATCTCTTGACTGCTCCAACCGCTATCAGTGTCACTGAAGGGATGCGAGCTTCTCGGAGAGCGGGGGTTTGGGTGTGGGCTGGAGTCGGTGTCGCGAAAGGGTATCAAAGAAGGCCGCGATTGACCAATGGTCGAGCTGCGCACCTGCGTCCATTCTTCGGTGTCTTGTGTGGTGATGTTGGATTGGTCATGCATCGGTTCTTCAGGGGAGAACCAGATTCCACGCAAATCGCGTCCCCATGGTAACAACACAACCTCCAATTCCCATGGATTCAATGAAGTAGGTAGAGCGGCAGCTTCTAGCACTTCCAGGCGGTCCTTGATACTTCCTATCTCGGTCGCAACTTCCGTTCGGTCCATAGCTGCTATGATGAGCGCAGAAGAGGTAGTAGACTGGACAGAATGATTAGAGCCAAAGGATTCTGTGATGGTGGAAATGCGGCCGTGCCGAAGAAGATTCTGGCTGCCTTGGTCCGCATCAATCGCCTGATGTAACACATCATGGTCATCCACGCGATTCTCCAGGTGAAGAAGTCTGCCATCCAATGCGTCAAAGGTTTGCTGGACATCATCGGGATGGACATAATTGAACGAGCCGTTGTTCTCCAGCATTGAAATGCGATCGCTGTGCTCTCTCATGGTATTCGCCACGTTGGGGATTGCGCTCAAGAGATTGTGCAGCGGCGTAAGGTAGGAAACGAGCTTCTGAAGAGCCTGGGGCGATGCTGACTTGAGAACACTGTGCAGCTGTTCCTGCGAAGCACTGGGGGTGCTTGGCAACAGCAGCTTTGGGGTTGGGACAGATGTTGCGGTTGCTGGCCTGGATTTTGGACTGTTTCCCTTGTCCGCGTGCGAAGTGAGTCGCATGAGTCCTTCGATGAACCTCTTTCCATCCTGGACAGCTTGATCGGCAAGGCCGAGATCGGGCGTGTTGGCATTGCTCGGTGTCGCGACCTCGGTAGCGCTCTGCATGATGTCCTCTGGGTTGTAGGTATTTGGGATGGTATCGCCGCTGACATCGAGATGGAGCATCTCATTGAATTCAGCCACGGCGTCCAAAGGTCCTGGAGCTGAATATGTCAATGACTGCTGATCCATGGCCACTGATTGATCCCGCGTACAAGAGACGCCTTGCTCACCATGGGTTTTTTGCAGTTGTATATTCAAATCGGCCTCATCGGGAATGGTCGACGTAGTAGACTGTGGACGGTCGTTCAAGGGCTGAGTCGTCCCCATATGCAACATGGACAAACCAAGACCAGCGATGGTTTGGCGCGACTGGGTCACATCATGCCTAGCAGGGCCATTAGCCGCAGGGTACCGATCATTAGACAAGAGGCACATGGAAGGAATACGCGGAAGGCCAGTAGTACTGGACAACAACGAACCATCACGGTGTTGCTCATCGACGGCGGACCCATTGGCTTGTGTGGCTTCATTGTGCAGAATATGTTCCTCGCTCCCAGGATACAAGGGCATTGAGCGCGCATTGTGCCCCGATTGTCCCTCTGTCGACAGCAGCTCGTCACGTCTGGTCGCGAGCTTATGCAAGTCACAGCGCCCATTACACGCAGCGGGTGCGAGCGCAGGCACAATTGCGGCTTCATGAAAGCACGCATGATGGCCACATACACAATACGTAGAGCGCTCGCTACTCGACTTGCGTTCTGTGCTATTCTCGTGGGTATCGGCGCTGCATTTGTCCCAGAACTGGCGGCATCCACATGTGCCGATTACATCGCGATGGTTACAAGGGCCGGCGGGCAGCGCGCGGTTCGACGACGGCGGAGGGTGGATTTGCGCAAATGCGAGTTGGCCGAGTCCCGCCATGGGTGCGTGCCGAAGGGGGGCATCCCAGTGGAGAGAGACGGAAACGTGTGATTTAAGAGCGCGCCATGTTCAGATGTATCTACGGAGTACAGGAAAGCTTCTTGCACAGGTTAGCCGTTGGTTGTGTACGTTGGAGAGGGGACACCGGGCGCATACCAAATCTTTTTGGGAGGGACAAGAAAAAAGAAGCACGTTAGTTTTCGGGGTGCGATGAGACTATATAGATATCTACAATAGCTTGGGCTCTTGGAGGCCGAGACACACGGGACGACGACGACGACGAGGGTAGTGGACAGCAGACTGTAGACAGAGGGGGAGGCCGTCGACAACAGAAACAACATGCATGCAAGACGTCGAGCTCGGTGACTCTTCGCGCCTAGAGTCATGCATCAGCGCTCCCCCGGGGGACATGTACAAGCTGTGATAGGCTCATCGTCTCTATAAAACAACCCAGGGGGCCGTCCTCTGCATCCACCTCCACCTCCACCTCCACCTCCACCACAGCAACGGGCAGATGCCGCCATCACGCCTTCGCCTGCCCTCTCGATGCCTGAAACGGCTCGTCAGAATTTCCCATCCTGCGTGCCAGAAAGGCCGCAACGCAACAAATGACGATATGTAGCTTGCGTGACAAGGTCAATTCGCGTATCGCGCTATGTCTACCCAGAGGCCGCCTACATATGCATGTTGACGAGTATATGTACGTGAAGGACCACCCATAGGGCTTAGCACGTGAGCTGCGTGCGATACGAAGGACTGAGGCATTATTTCGCGTTGTCGAGTAGATACAGCGATACCATAAATACTTTCTACAGCCCAACACCAAAAGGGAGGAGGATGCATGACGCCTCACGTCTTTGGTTTGGGCTGTTGATTGCTTTTTTGTGTTGCATGCGAGTCACTCCAGTCACGTGACGTGTCAGTGTAGAAAAAGGAAATATCAGGCAAGACGTATCTACAAAGCAGCTGGAGATAAGGTCCAACAGCATACATGACCAAACTACATACTACATCACTCGGCAGTTTGACAATCCCAGAAACTCCATCAACTATTCCATGCGTACCATTCTCGACAAATGTCTTTGTAAATATCCATAGGATCAAGAAGGATGGTGCACGTGACTGGGGATGAATTGGGACGTTGTACAAACTCACTCACTCACTCACTCACTCCAACCTTTGCAACCAACCAACCAAAAAGGGCTTTGGCATGTGGAAAGAAGGAAACATTTATTATTGTCTGTCCATGATAGTGTTCTTACCCCAACTTCATATCTCTTAGTTGCCTCAAACCCCAATAATTACACCAAGCGTGTAGATGATGTCTCCTCCTGTGCAGTTCTGAATCCTCTGTACTCCTCCATCTTTGGTTGCGTGCCCATCCCCCCTACCACGCCCTCGTTCGGCCTCTTCAACGCGGTCCCTTCTTTCACATACAAAATCAGCCTAAATGCCGCGTTTCCATTCAGATAGTACCGATGCAGCCTCTTGGAGCGTATGAATCCTAGCCTCTCATACAGCTTCAGTGAGGCAGTATTTGTGACTTCGGTTTCCAGAGCGACCTCGTCGGCACTGCGCTCGGCCATAGCGTCGATGGCCATGCGTACAAGCTTAGTAGCGATTCCACGGCCGCGATAGGATTCTTGGACTGCGAGCATAGCAATGTAGCCCCGGAAAGTGCCGCTGCGATGGGGTTCGAGCTTGCAGACCACGACGCCGATGAGGGTGTTGTCTGAGTCGAGGGCCTAGTTACCCTTCTATCAGCCACCTTTCTTTACCTTGGCCATCATTCACACCACGGAAGCAGTACCATATAACAGAGATCGCCCCATTGGTACAGGAAATACCGATACACATAGATGCTGTACGGTTCCGAAAGATCTTTCGAAATCAACTGGCGAATCGAGGGCAGGTACGTCTCCTCCTTCGATCCATGATACTGCACATACTGCAGCTGGTCCGCCTCCTTACCCGTTGCAGCTTTGGGGTCAGCCATGGCCTTTACAGAAGCGATGGGCAATGTGCGATGTTGTTGTTGGTGGGCTCGGAACAGTCTGCCCAGCTTTCCCGCATCTCTTGGCAAAGGTTCCGAGCTATGACGAACATCCCGGCACCTAGCAAATAGGTGGGTATCTATCACATGGGACGAAGATTATGCTTTTCAGCCTGCACCGAAATCAACCGCCTTATACATGATACACCCACAGTCGATAGAGGTTTGGCGTCTGGGTCAATGTCCTTTCTACGACGCCGTTTTGGCGGCAACAATGATGATACTTCCTCTACCGACGTCTCCCGCGACCCTACACCGGACCCCGATGGACCCGCACATCTCCGCGTAATCAATGCAAAAAAGCTCCAGACACTCAAACAAGGAAGAAAGAAGGCCAAAAACAGCAAAAGGAAGAATGCGTGGATTTTTGGGTTGGGCGGACTGGCGGGTATCGTGGCCGCAGCCTTCTTCGCGGGCAGCAACGATATGATCGACTTGAGCAGCCTTGAGGGTATGAATCTGGACAGCATCCTCGAAGCACTGCCTGCTGGCTTCTTGAAAGATGCGCAGATGCTGCAGGTACGCAACAATCCATAGTAGCATATTATACTGGCAAAACAACAATACCAGCAGATCAGGCATGAATTATATAGATGGGAGTGCTGATGTCCTCATCCCAGTAGAAACAAGAACGCGACGCCGTAAATTACGACTCCTTTGCTGTCGGCCTGCATGCAAAGTCGCAGGGCATTCACGCCGTACATCCCGTCATAATGATACCCGGCGTCATCTCCACCGGTCTCGAGTCCTGGGGCACCAACGAAGAGTCGCGACAATATTTCAGGAAAAGGCTGTGGGGGTCCTGGTCGATGATGCGTGCTCTAGTTCTCGACAAACAGAGTTGGAAGAAACACATCATGCTGGACAAGACCACCGGCATGGACCCGCCAGGCATCAAGCTCAGAGCCGCCCAAGGCTTTGACGCTACCGACTTCTTCATCACGGGCTACTGGATATGGAACAAGATATTGGAAAACTTGGCTACCATTGGCTATGATCCTACCAACGCCTTCACTGCCGCGTATGACTGGCGCATGGCCTATATGAACTACGAAAAGAGGGACCAATACTTCACAAGACTGAAAGCCCATATTGAGACCGCCGTGAGGATGTCGAACAAGAAAGTCGTATTGTTATCTCACTCGATGGGTTCACAGGTGCTCTACTACTTCCTACACTGGGTGGAGGCCGAGGGCTATGGAGGCGGTGGGCCAGGTTGGGTAGACGCCTACGTCGACTCTTGGATCAACATCAGCGGATGCATGCTTGGGGCTCTCAAAGGTCTTCCCGCTGTCCTCTCTGGTGAAATGAAAGACACCGCCCAACTCAACGCCTTCGCCGTCTACGGCCTGGAGAAGTTCCTTGCGCGTCACGAACGAGCCGAAATTTTCCGTGCCATGCCGGGAATATCCTCAATGCTCCCCATCGGCGGCAACGCAATCTGGGGCGATCAAGACGGTGCACCAGACGATCAACCAGGCCAAGAAGTATCTTACGGGAATTTTGTCCGCTTCAAGAGCAGCAATTCCACACTCACAGCCAACAATCTCACCGTAGAAGAGAGCTTGCCCTACCTCTTCAAAAATACCGAGAAGTGGTACAAGGACATGGTTCTTTCCTCTTTCTCGCGCGGTATCGCGCATTCCCGGGGAGAAGTAGAAGATAATCAACTCATTCCTGCAAAATGGATAAACCCGCTAGAAACTCGACTCCCCCTCGCCCCGAATCTGAAGATCTATTGTTTCTACGGCATTGGCAAACCGACAGAACGCGCTTACTATTACCGGGATGACCACGATCCTTTGAGCAGCCTGAATGTGACGATTGATACGGCCTATACGAATGGCCAGGTAGACCACGGCGTTGTTATGGGCGAAGGCGATGGGACCGTCAATTTGCTAAGTACTGGGTATATGTGTGCCAAAGGGTGGAAGATGAAGAGGTACAATCCGGCGGGTGTGCAGATCAAAACGTATGAGATGCCACATGAGCCTGATCGATTTAGTCCAAGAGGTGGGCCGAATACAGGTAAATCTCCCTTTATTACTCATCTGGCATCTGAGTGAGACAACGACATGTGTGCTAACAGGTTGACAGGCGACCATGTCGATATCCTAGGCCGTTCTTCCCTCAACGATCTTATATTGAGGGTAGCAGGTGGCAGGGGCGAGCTTATCGAAGAGACAATCCATTCAAACATTCGCGAATACGCAGATAACATCAAAATCTATGATGATGGAGAAGAGGGCGAGGGAAGGCACGTACAACCTTGAAACTTGATCGATAATCATCATCGGTGGACTTTATGCTTTTTGGATTAGAACACGCACGGCGTTGGTTTAATTGTCTATGTTATCTAGTTTGGTTATTTGACGGTATCTGGACATGGATGGGGGGGGATGATACCCTTAAATTATGCTACTTGCTACTTTAGTCCAAGTTCCCTCTTTTTTTTTTTTTTTTTTTTTTTTTTTTCTCCCTTGCGCGTCGTCGTAGCCATATCTCTGGGGGATATCGATGTAGTAGATGTGCGCGAATGGATCTGATTGGAGATGTGCCATTGGATGGAAGTGATTCTTCTTCTTCTTCTTTTTTTTTGGCGGGGGGGGGGAAGTGCTGGTGTGGATGCGGAGTATCATTACCACCCACCCACCATCATCACTATCGTTGGGGAATCTGTATAGCGAGTAGTGCGATTCTGCCACCTACTTGGTTTTTCTTATTGGCGGTGAATACGGAGTAGTTCCTATCGAGATATGCTCTATGCCCATGTATCTACCCTAGCTAGCTATCCACAGCAATCATCTTTGTACTTTTCAAATGGATAACTACGGAGTACGGAGTAGTTGATGTCACATCTATAGAGTAGATACCGCACGAGACATACTCCGTAGATGGCAAACGCAGGCAAGGCCAACGTCGATATGTACGATTCCGGAAGTAAAGCCAGCTTCCTCGATGTTGTGGATACGGCAGGGAACATGTAATTGTAATACCGTTGGATTTTTCTTTCCTACTGCTTTCTATCTGACTGAACGTCTGGAGACGTGATCGTTTGAATCCTGGAGAATCTTTCGGTCTTGGATGCCGTACTTCATCACTAACTAGCTCAAGAACATGAAACGATGACCATAGAAGAAAAAAATTTAAAAGTCGAGTATTCTTTATTCGACCATCAGTCTCTGCCCTACTTCTTCTTCCCCCTCCCCCCCCTCGCACTCTTCGCGCCCTTCTTTTTCGCGCTCCCCTGCCCCCCACCCCCACCATTATACCCGCCTCCCATCATGATCCTCACCTTACTAACCGGCACCGCACCCACAACCTCCGCCTCCTTCCACCCCCTAACCAACTCCATCTCTTGAGGCCAGATGCGCTCTACATCCTGCGCACTTGGGTCTACAGCTTTCGGGTTCTTGCCTGCCTGATCCCATTTTGCGAGGATTTCTTTTACGGCTTTACCGCGCTTGAGAGCCCCGGGTTGCATTTTGGCCTTGTATTTGTAGGTCGAGAGGGCGGACCAGGGGGCGCAGATAGGGATTGCGGAGATGAGAGTGTCGTTGGGGAGCGGACGGCCAGTTAGGGCGTCGAGATTGAGGAGGTTGGATTTGAGGACTTCGTCGCCTTCATCCTCGTCGTTTTCGTGGTTTGCGTTCTCGTGGGCGGTGCGTCGCGCTTCTTCTGCTGCTTTGCCAACGGCCTGAGCGCGGAGATGCTGATCGCGGCGACGCTGTTTGTTTGCTGCTGCCTCCTCCTCCTTGGAACGTTTGTCTTGTGCTACGGTTTCTGCAGCGTTCTGTTCTGATTTGGCTCCTAAGAGGCGGAGGGCAAGGGCTCGGTCCTCTTCGTCTTGATCGGCGTATTTTGCGGCGAGCTTTTTGGCCTTGGCTCGTTTGCCTCGCGGAAGTGGACCTTTGCTTGCTTTGGATGCTTGAGATGTGACTGTGCCTGGGCCTTTAGGCCTGGTCTGCAGGTTTTGATCCTCATTCTCTTCGTCCTCTGCGACAGAGACCGAATCTGATGGAGTATAGTTGCCATCAGGCAGCTGGCCTTTCTTCAACAATCTTCTTTCCTTCGCTGACAAGTGCCGTCGATTTGTTCTTTGCGGCTGTTCGGAGTCGGCTATTGATCCAGTATCTTCATGTGTCTCTTCGGAGATACCCGGCTTCTTGAGCTCGGAATCGGCATCTTGTATTGGTCTTGTGGAAGAAATCTCGCCTTCAGAATCAGATTCTAGCATCGCATGGCCGTTCGTGCCTTGTAGTGGGTTGCTTGGTCCCCCACCTTCCGATTCAGAATCGCTATCATCTGAATCTGCCAGCTTGGTATCTGGGAAATCATCTTCCGATTCAGATGCTGGCTTCGCGTCCGGGAACTCTTCGTCGCTATCATCCTGAGCCTCCATGGCGTCCTGGCCCGTCAGCTCTGACGCCGGCTCAGAGGCCGTTGCCGCAGCAGCCGTGTCGTCGGGGGTGATTTCGATGGGCTCGTTGACACGATGCTTCTTGTGCCGAGCCTTGCTATCATCGCTAATTTCGAACAATACAGCGAGTCCGACAATGAGTTGTGCTGGAGAAAGGAACTCCTTCCTCCCTGTGACATTGAAAAGTCCCGGTGCGAGGAACTCCCCTGTGTGTCCAGTCTTACTGACCTGATCAGCGCTGACCCACCAAGCCGACATGACAGCCTTCGAGTCCCAGGCCTCAGATGTGCACACGGTAAGATGGCCGGCTTGCGAAAGGGTAGATGGTGGTATCGGCGCGTCAGGAGTGTTAGGTTTGTTTTTGATGATCATTGGTGCCGCGCCTTTCAGATCGGCGTGAACATATACATCGCCCTTACGCAGATACTTTCGGTATATGATCTCATTCTGCTGGGCATCCTTGCCACCCAGGACGAGATATCCGTCGGATGAAATGAAGGAGATGAATTTTTCAAACCACTGCTGTTTCCGCACGGGTCGTAAGATCTCCTTTTCTTTGCTCAGGCCTTTCTTCAAATCGGCAGCCACCTTTCGTTCCGTATTCTTCAGTGCCATCTCCGAAGC
The DNA here is from genome assembly GCA_022560085.1 of Helminthosporium solani. NCBI lineage: Eukaryota > Fungi > Ascomycota > Dothideomycetes > Pleosporales > Massarinaceae > Helminthosporium > Helminthosporium solani. Next base: position 18,582 of record JAFISD010000092.1, read on the forward strand.
TACTAAAGTGCGTGACTCCTTTCCCTTGGCGGCCTTTTTCTCCTCAAAGTACTCGCTGGAATTTGCCCAGGCGGAAAGACCAAGATCAATATCGATAGCCAGTTGCGGGTGTGTAGGTACCTGTACAACTGGCGCCTTCTTTTTATCCCTTGAAGACTCCTCATCGCTATCCTCACTCACAGAGCTCGTCTCATATCCTTCGTCGTCGTTTTCCTCGTCTTGATTCCAGTTCGACTCGTCAAGCATTAGCGTGATTGTGTTTTGGTACAATTTCAGTGGTAGCTTGATAAGCTGTGCAACGGGGTTGCCCTGGGATTGCTCGCGGTCTATCAATCGTGCAATCTCACCCCAGTCCATGCCCTGGCCGACCAAGCCATTGACAGCTGCAATGGCCTCTTCAACACGGTGAACGTTAGCTAAGATAGCCTCAGCTTTTCGAAAATTCAACTCCTGGACCTGCTGCAGTCCCCCAATGCGGCTCTCGTGCTCTTTCCGTGCGTGGTCCATCTTTTTCTTGGCAGCAAGCTCGCGCTCATGCAGTTTCGACTCCAGCTTCTGGCCTTCAATTGAAGAGAAGAACTCGTCGACGGTTTTGTTGAAGCCTTCAAATTCCAACGAGGTGTAATCCGAGTTCTCGAACTGTTTCGGCTCGAACGGGTGGAAATCATGGTAAAGGTGCTGCGACTTGTCCGACCCGTCCGCCTGATCCACGGGCGCCGCAGGGTTTGGTTTTGCCAAAATGTAGCCCTTGATCTGATCGGTCGCGGTGATGTCTTGGGAAATTTTGCGCGCATGCTGCAGAACAGCCACGAGTTTGGTCAACAGCGCATCGTCTTCGAGGACCTGGTCTGGCCTGAGTGTGGTGTCAAACTTGGCGACATGTAGGGCATGGTCTACGAGCAGCGGTGGACACTCGGTTATCGAGACAGCGAGGGCTTTACGCAGAGCATCTTTGGTCTGCTTGTTTGCCTTCTTTCCAACGGGTACGGGTTGCTGTTTCCGACGGTCAACGGCTCTCTGCAGGCCCTCACGAACCCGTTCGTTTGTCAGATCGGGTATGCCGCCGTAATTCTGCCGCAGCGACAGGTTGTACTCCAGTCCCACTCGCAGCCTCTCGTGCTCGGCGCCTTCTTCCACATTGCGCAACAGGGTCAGGACTTTCAAGTGTCCGTCGGTGAGCACAATGTTGCCACCCGCATAAAACTCGAAATACAGCCGGTACAGCCCATCGGAGAATTCAAATTCGATGATGCGATCGGTGCCGACCTGGGAGATTTTGGTGACTCGGCGCGTCTTGAGATACTTTCGCAACTTGGCAACGAAGCCTGAGGGTGCCGCCGCCGTTGTCCGAGCATACGACGTCAGATGGCAGCGGAAGCCGGATTCGATTATAAATTGTTCGCGGTGATCTGGCTTGTGAAATTTGAAGAGGAATATGCGCTGATTTTGGTGAGCGCATTGTCTATGTAATGGTGTGACCAGCGTTGCACTACCGAAGAAAGATCGTAGATGTTTGTGACCCGCAGCGGCACGAGGGTTTTGGAAAGCTCGTGAGCGACGACCTTGCGCAATTAATCAGTACCAAGGAGCTTCATGGGCATGACCCTATATTGTGTACCTTGACATCGAGCGACGAAAACCTCTGCTTCATGGTGTTGTTGCAGGCAGAAGCAAAGAAAGAGAGAGAAAGAGAGGGAGAGATGACCGGGTTGATACTTCGTAGTGGGGTCGGACAATGGATAATGACGAAGCACGACACACAAATACTCTGTAGGGCTGAGCTAGTCTGTGATTATATAATTCCGGATGCAGTACGGAGTACATTTGGACATTACGTGAGTGATTGATGGTAATCATAGTTGTGAATATTAATAGTTATGGAAATCTTCACTTTCTGCCCAGTGCTCGAAACTAAAAGTGAAAGCAATTCCTGATTTCATGAATCTGTGGGTTTGGTTGATTCGTTCGACCCGTTCTATAGTCGTCGCTATGCTGTTTTTGCCCTTGGACTCCTTCAACGCCGCCATATGCCCCCCATGAGCACCCGCCCTACAAGCCCTGTCGTATCCGCTCCGCCAGTTGTCGCTTGCCGAATTCCCATGCATTGAGGAAGCCTTGCTCCGAGAGATCAATGTTCTTCATTGAGGTCATGTCCTGTGCGGGCGGACGACTGACGCGGGATGCGACTACAACAGGGTCGGTCTCCAGGATGACACCGTCGTCAACCAGCTCGTCGACGGCAAGCGACTGCCATTGTCAGCTGCATGACGCGACATTCCGAGATCAACTCACCACCAAATCATAATTCTCAATCACAGTCCGCTTGTCCACCGAGTTCCTGGTCATGTGAGCGCTTGTTTGGAGGATTCGCAGGAGCCACGACATACTTCAGCAAAATGTTCAGCGAGTCCCGCAGCGCAAGGACAACACTACGAGCAGTCAGCATGAACCGGCGCAACCAGTCACCCTTCAGGCACCGTACCTGTACAGCAGCACCTCATTCTCCTCGGCGCCGCCCACGACGTAGAGCATCACGTCCGACTCCATCTTGAACACAATGACCTTTTGGTCATACAGAATGATATCCGTGGTCTGCTTCGCCGTCTTCTCCAGCAGCCCCTTTTCGAATGCCTTCTGGTCCTTGATGGTCTTGTATGCGATTTGCCCGGGGTAGTCGGCGGGGTTGCCCTGCGGGGGGTGCGGGTTGGAGTAGTATTTGGTGAGGATACGGGAGCTGTCGTCGATGGCGAGGATCAGGATGGCAGACACGCTGAAGAGGGAGATTGGGCGGGCCATGATCTTGCGATTCTGGGAATGAAGCTCTCGGCAAATCGAGCAGGAGTTGATATGCCGCGTATTTGGCGAGTATGACTGTCTATTTGGCGTGTATGATTGTCTGCAATGGACCAGTTGGCGGGGGATAGGTGTCTTCGTCGGCGAGCCGGGGGACTTGGCGTAGTCAGCCAATCAAGCCACTCGAGCCATCGGAGGACGTCAGAAAAGTTGGTGATCGATTGACGTGAATACACACAATTATCAACTGTCAACGCCATCTCCCGAATAGCAATGTTGAGGCTGTCGCGGACGTCGCTTGCCTCCGTATATTGCCCCTCGACGCCGTTTCTCGTTCCTCGCCTCTCACTCTTCGCACGATGCTCGCCGTCACCGTCACCGTCGCCATCACTGCAACTCGTTGCTGCCCTGCACCGGCTTCCGTATGCCACCAACGCGAGAAAGAAAAGGTCGAATGAGAAGACATCACACCGTTATGAGTGGGAGGGGAGCAGATTGGTTGCTGGAATAAAGTCGAACACCACGCATAAAAAGCCAACAGCATATTCAAACGCAGCGCAAAAACCCCGTGCGAAATTGAAAGGCGACATCGCAGCCATGTGCAGCAAACTACGCAGTGCTGCCAGATCCCGCAACATCAACTCCGTAATGGAACTCTACCCTCACCTCGCCTCTGCACGCGCTTTAGAATCCAAAGACACCATTCTGATAGCCCAGGCCTTTCACTTTTGCGTCCGCCATAAGCACAGCATCCTATTCACCCCCGAAATCACATACACTTTCTTAATGCGGATGGTGAACGACATCATGACCGGAACCATCCCGCCGCAGACCTGGGCACACGTTCACCTTCTCGGCATATTCAAGCTGTGCAAAATGTACGACCAAGGCTACACTTTTTGGCAGTGGTTGGTCGAAAAGGACGAATCTTACGTATCGCCCGCCGTCTACGGTGCAGTTATAGAGCTTATGGCCAGTGGGGGCAAGCATCTCCTCTCCGATCTTGAGCAAATCTACCTGGACGCTCTCAAGCGCTTTCCAGGCACCTTTGCCGAGTACCATCTTTCACCCAACGCCATCGTCCCCGACCGCTCCCGGGCCATCGTGATGTTCGAAATGCCCGTAGCCCTTCTACAAGGCATTCTCACTGCCCGTGTGATTGCCGGTGACTGGAAAAATGCTTACCTGGCCCTGGACACTGGTCTGCGCCTATACCCCAGCCAACTTCCCTCACGGTACTTTGAAGTCTTTGTATACCACAGGCCCGTTTCCGAGGGCTATACTGTCTTTCTTATGGCATGTCGCGCAGGTGTCACCTTGAATGTCAATGTTCTCTCCGCCTTGTCGAAAAAGATTCGAGCAGCAATGATTTCATCCATCTCGCTGCACGAGCGGACTATCCTTCTCCGTGCCTTGGCAAACGTCTTATATGCATATCTTGAGTGTGGGGGCTCATTTGCCCCTGTGCATATGAGCAGCTTCCTCAACGCTTTTGGCGAGCTTTTCCCTGAGAAAGGTCCTGGTGGCACTTTTGTGAATAACGAAGCCGAAATCCGCAACAAAGCTGTCATCACTGCTCACGAATGCCTAGCTACAACAATACAGGCTGGTATGCCTCCCGCACTAAACCCCTTTACCGCCCTTTGCAATGTTGCAGGAGCCCTGCGAGTTCCCGATCTGCTTAGGGTTTCTATACAGGACTGCAACAGTGCCAACTTACCACTATCCAGCATCCACCTAAGGACAATTATCTCTGCCGCCGGACAACTAGGTGATAAGGCCTTGATTGAAGAATACTGGACCAAATTAGTATCCCAAGCTGAAGCAGTTGGCAACATTCTGGATAGAAACGATTGGATCACTTTGGCGAGAGCCTGCTACTACGGCGGCCACGTTGACTACTGCAGAGAACAGATGACCAAACTTGATCACACGTTGGACGACTCGTTGAGGACCCACCTTACATATGAATTAGAAAACGAGGAACCGACAGCCCAATACCAGAAAAAGTTTACCCTCGTGAAGCCCGATTGGTTCTCTGCTGAAATGGACGAGCTCAGATCGCAATTCAAGAACATTGCAGCAATAATAATGTCCGGGCATCCTCTAGACCTGAGTAAATCGCCATTCTACATGTCCCTCAACCCATCCCGGAAACCCATAGGCATTGAAAAAGATCTTCGCACCATCTACGACGAGATGAGCACCGACCCTTACCAGCCTGTTGCTTCTCCCGACCTCGTAGAGGGTACCACAAAATCCCCAGCTTTGCCCCCACAAAGCGCAACTGGAATCCTATTCGATGAGTTGCGTTATCAAAACTGGGTAGCCATCGTCGAACTGATGGACCAAGCCCAATTCTGGGAAGACAATGACCCATACCGGTTTATCAAACAGCCCGCAATCAATGGGGATGATACAGAAGGTTTTGTTTATTTAGGTCGTGCCGACCAGCGCAGATTTCCTATGCCTTTGGACACGCTACGTAAACATATCAAGAACCTACGCGATCCGTCACAAAACAACGAGCTCGATTCCTGTAGAGAGGTGGCATCTACAATTCCCATCGCTTCTCAACCCCCCCAGAACGCCGAGACACCGCGTGCCGGGACTAAAAGCGATAAGTCAGCAAATGAAGCCACTTCTGCGGCTCCTGCGAATATTAGCAGGAATCCACTGGGCCTAAAGCGAATCAAGAGACACGCTTTGAATCTGCAGCCTATGCGGGACTCGAAAGAGTAGAAAGCAGCGGTAAAAAAGAACGTAGCAGATGCCGAGGAGGGTCAGAATACGGGTGGTGAGCCGACTTTGGTGAAGCGAGAGCGCTGAGATAGCTACAGAGAAGAGCGTGGAAAGTACAGGTGAAGCTTCTCCTTAGATACCAGATATCCTGTTCGTGTAGAGTATATTATGTACGAGACGTGTACGAGTGTTCTGTGTTATTTTGTGTCAAAAACCATGTACACTATTGATTTAGGGACGGCGTTTAATACGATAGATGAGCCTTCAATTCCTTCATTTCGACACACGTCATTCATTCATTCGTTCATTCATTCATTCACGATCACAAAACCAAAACATCACAGAGAACCCGCAAACTGTTTTCAATAATATTCTTTTTTTCGATTCTTTGTCATCGCAACAAGACTAAACCACCCGATGCCCCCTCCCCAGGAAAGGGGGGAGGGGGGGCTTCGAAGTACCAAGCAAGTTCAAACCTCAGGCACGTCAAATGTAGGGCCGCAGGTAAGCACGTGTCTCCTCGCCAGGACTAAAACCTGTGCACTAGACAACCCGAAATAGGTTCCGATGAGGAAAAGGCGTCCATACAGCCAATCCCTTTGGGCCTGTGACACCGATTCCGCGTTCGCGGCGACGTATAGGGGCCAGACGAGGCAGTAGCCTCCGAGCGCTTCGGCGGCTGAAGGGGTAGAGGTAAAGGATTAGCAGGGCGGGTGGGCAGGGAAGAAAGGGTTGGTTCGATTGATGGATGAATGTGGATGAAAGGGGCGACTTACCGCTTGCTTCTAGGCCGAGTTCTTTGGCGGCGGGTTGCATGTCGTAGGAGAGGTGGAAGGGGATGCAGGCGCTTATTTCGTCGACCATTTGTTGGACGGTGTAGACGGCTTGGTTGTATGTTGATGAGAGATCGGGTGATGGTGGTGTTCGTGTTGGTGTTGGTGATGGTGATGGGCTTGATGAGAGCCAGGTTATACATCTCATGATGACTCTTTGGCAGAAGATTCGACAGACTCTGTAGTCGTTTACGATGCTGGCGAGAGACACGTCTTGATAGACGTGCTGTTCGCCTGTCCACATGGTTGCGGTGGCTGGATCCTCGACCGGCTTGCTCACGATGCCGATGGTGGTGTGTTTCCAGGAGGTGGGGAGGGTTCGGTACCATTGGGCGAGGTTCTTGTCGACTGCTTGGGCGAATTCGAGGATGTGGTGGGCTTCTTGGGTGAGGTAGGGGGAGTAGGGTAATTTGATTAGTTTGTTGGCGCGGGAACGGATGTTGGGGAGGTGAATGCAAAGGAGGGTGAGGCGGTTTGCGGCGTTTTCTTCGCTGATGTGGTTGCCGAGCCAGCCTTCGGCTCCAGGGAAGGGGGAATCGACTGGCTTGGACCGTTGGACGCAGCTTGTTATCTTTGGCTGTTAGAATGGGGTTTCTAGCGATCTCGACGTCATGGGACTTACCATCATTGTTCGTACGGCTCGGAAAACGGCGTGGGACATTGGGTCTTTGAATTGGTCTACACCTCTTAACTTCATCAGTGCCACTGCACCATCGATATGGTTTCCCCATCCTTCGATCGGTCGATTCGTGCTCATGATGGTCTGTCTGTTGTCAGTTTTCCAGCCTCTTATGGAAGCACGCAGGAAGCGAATGAACTGCAGAAGACGTTGCTGAAGTAACGATTCGACTTACTTCGTACAAGGAAAACAACAACGTAGCAAGGATACTTTCGTTCGACTTCGCAGCCACAGAATTCTGCAAGTCTTCATTCAATTTGCCGAGCGCTTGACCATACGTTCGTGCTGCATCTGCTAAGAGGTTGGTTCTATCGGGATAGCTGCCGCGTGCGGCGAGACTGACAGCCAGGGTGGCGAGATGCAGAGCTGAGGAAGAGGATGCGCGGCTGTAGAGCGGGGCTATGAGTTCAAGGTAGCCTCGCATGGAATCTGCTTGTTGTGGGAGGCAAACGAAGTTCCGGAAGAAGAATGGAATGGCTTCGGATTCGGGGGGGAGGGTGATCGTTGGTGGCACATTGTTTTCTAGGTTCCAGAGGAAGGTATTCCAGGCGTTTTCGTCGAATGGCGTTTGGGATTGCGAGATGAGCTCGAGTTGGCCTTCGTTTGGGTCTCCCAATGATTTTGGCGTGGTGGTACGTGAATTTCTGCTTGAAGAATTGAATTCTGGAGACGATGTGCTGTTGAGAGTCAGTGATATGGTCGGTAATGAGCTCTGGCTCGATGCTCATGTAATCCTGCCTTCGTGAGATCGGTGAGATTATCCACTTTAACCAAACCCCTTCCAACCTTCATGGATTAATCGTAGAACAAAAAATTACCTACTGGGAACGTGTCTTCTTCCCTCCATCACTTTTTCCGCTATTCTTCCGTGTCTTCTTCGCCATCGCCTTGTTCTCATCCCGAAACATCAAATCGAATTCGTCCCGATATCCCGGGCATTCCCTCACGCTCTTGATGCAGTTTTCACATATTGGTCGTTTCTCATCGCACTATTTTAGTCAGTCCGCGTATTCCAAGTCGCAACTCGCAACATTTGCCGAAAGTGCTGTAGCGACATGTAGAGGCTTCAAAGTCTAGCTCCGAGGGGGGAGGGGGGAGGAAGAAACCTACCTTGATCCTACGGCTCTTGCAAGTTCCACACCCTTTACTCGGTTTCCCAGTATACGGCATTGCAACAAAGTCTTCAAAAAAAAAGCAATGCCGATAGAAAAAATTCTTACAAACTCCCTCGCCGTCTTCCTCAGAAGTACCTCGAGCCCTAAGGCACAAAACTCCAATCTAAATACCAACCGAGCCGAGGAATTTTCGACCCCAATCCGTACCTCGCATCAGCTATGTCTAGACTCCGCCCCTTTAGCACACGACTGCGTCAACAGTTTCTAGCTCAATCGAAGAGGAACGCTCCTTCGGCTGTGATTCCACGCTATGCTTTCTTCCCTCCTGGCTAAGCTCTCACCCTTTGCCTAATTTTCTCCAGCTCTGAAGCCACGAGGCGTCACGGATAAGGCTCAGCAGTAAGGCCACTCACGAAATGCCGTATTTCGCTTCGCTCCACGAAGGTTGCGTCAGATGGTAAAGAAACACGCCCGTAGTCACGGAGAAAAATCGGTTCATAAGCGGCTGCGACAACAAGGCGAGGCTTTGGCCTATGATATATGTTGCTGTGGTACCTGTAATTGAAAGGGCGTAAGTGTATATGTTCAGGCCAGCTCCTTAGAGACATATAAGTCAGCAAACCATTATTCGAATCATGTTTTCTCGCAAGCATTTCCGCATGCGGTAAGGCTAGGTCCAGCGTAGCCATTCAAGTGCACCATCGTGGCGCAGCAATAAGAACAGCGTTGACAGTGAACAGTGACATGCAGCATCTATAAACGCCTTAATGCATGGTTGCCTTGCATCTGGTTGACGCAAGTGTATCTATACGCAATGCGCGTCCGGAGCACCCCGTGCATGTACCAAGTAGGGAGGTGATCTATGAGCAGTGGTGATTGGTTGGCTAGGTGCTCCCGAGGTTGGTTTAAGGTTGGGACCGATGAATGCGACAACGATACGTTTCACTCGATCCCGGAATGATAATCAAGTTTAAACTGCTGCCTGAAAGACCTGGAGGTGTCACTGGGTATGTCCCTATGCCTTTCCGAAATGTCGGATCAGGGGTACTCCGTAGATACCAACCAAACTCATCTCCCGCAAGCTTCCCTCTCCAATTCGACTTTATCGTCGAAGTAACCTCTGCCTCCCTCGCCATACATATTGTACATCCGCTTATACTGCCATAACCAAGCCCTCCCCCCCCAAACCCAACCCAACAAAGCCGTAACAAGCCAAAAAAAAAACTCCCATCCTCCAAATTTCACAAGCAAAAAAAGAACCCTATAACCCCTAATTAAACCTAAACCAAAATGCCGCTAACAATCTACCAATATATTATATGTATCGAACTCAATAATACCTCAACCCATTCAAGTCCCCACCACGAAAAAATCAACTAAAACACAAGCCCCACCACGCTCCCTGCCTCCCCAAAGCACAAACTCACCGCAAGCCAAGCCCAGCCCAAGGCAAAGCCTTGCTTTCCCACTACATTGTACCGAGTACGAAGTATACCAAACACAAGACCCTTCCACCAAAACCATCCTTTCCCCCCTTATTCCTCACCCATCTCTACCATCAGCTCAGATACACAGTAAACCACGGCATCAAAGCCACAACCATCCACGTATCCCACCACTCCTCACCACTTCCACAACTACGTACACACCAGCCACGCCTACCCCTCCCTCCCTCCCCCCCTCCCTTTACATACATGTACAATAAGCACTTGGGCAGGTAAGGCCCTCCCTCACCCCAGCAAGATCCACACTCCATCTCCCGCATCGAACACGCCACCGCGCCTAGAATCCACACCAAATTCAACCCCGCCGCAAAATTCACGCACACAGATGTGAGGATACAATATCGTACAAGTATTGTATAAACTAGCAGCTAAACACACCCAGGAAAAAGCTCGGCCGACCAAACCAAAATATGTACTTGGTAATCTCGTTCAATGCGTCTTGGTAGCATTCACGTATAGCATGTATAGAACAATCAACCTAATTATACAAAGTACACCCTAGCCACAAGTTGAGACTACAGTAGAATAGAGAGGTCGGGGGGGGGGGGGGGTAATGATTAGTTCAAAGCCTAAATTCAGCCTGAGAATTAGGGACTTGAATGCTTTTATGGGGAGGTTAATGTGGAGTGAGTACGGAGTACATGGTAACTACCTAAACTATATACTTTCAACGTCGTCGTTTAAGCTTTTATATAGATAGATACTCTAGTAAGCTCAACTATTGGGAGCATTTCAGCATTGTTTGGTCGAGCCTTTTTTTTTTTTGCCTGGTCGCCCGAGTTGACGTCGCGTAATACTCGTAAAAGCCCGGGATTCCTTCATCTTACAGTCTCACATCCTGACTCAATGCCAGCTGCCTCGGCGTGCTTTGCGACTCATAGCTCACACCATTCCCATCTCCGATCACCCTGATGATACAGAACAGTCCAAGACATCACACGTAATAGACACGCAAAGACGCTCAATTTCAAACACCCACCCAAGCCAGCCCAACATCATTTCGCAGACCTACGTGTACATTTTCTTACAGCCAAGCACCACGTCATACACGCCATATAAGCTCTAGCAAATACCATCATCTATCGCCGCCGCCCGTAAAATGGTACAACGACCAAATGTATGCCGGTACCATTACACAAGTCCATCCAATACCAAGAGAGGAGGACTTCTCATCTAGCGACACAATGATACTCTACAATCCGAGCCGACCCGGTAATTCCAGCCATCCACCGCCTCCGTCAATCGAGTGACATTCATCGTCTGTTTTTCACAGCATTGATCTGACACCTTTTGCTTGGTCCATCTCCTCGCCCACCGCCTCGGCTCCGTCAATCTCATCCGGCGCAACCGCCTCACTCACGCCGTCAACATCGTACTCGTGAATGATCTTTTTCCAGCCAAGCTCCTCGCTTGCGTCTTTCACGTACTCGATAGTGGGGAAATAGTGTTCGTTTTTCTTGAGCGTAGCGACCCACGGCACGTTATCAAAAGTAATGACTTTCAGCCTAAAGTAAGTATTGTCCCCAATTTTCTTGACTTCGGTGAGGAAAGCGTCGAGATTGGGGGTGGATACGTTGTTCACGTGAGTGATGAAGTTGGTCGATGCGATGCCGTACTGCATGGCTGGTGATCCCTTGGCGCGCGAAGAAATATAGATGTCTGAGTGGATTTTGGAAATCTGTTGGCGAACGGCTTGATGTGGGCGATGCAGGGTCGCGCCGCAAAAGCTGACCACGCGGTCGGTTTCCAGATCGCCAGTGGGCACTGTGGGAACCCTCAAGCTCATCTTCTGACGCTTTCGAACAATGACAGCGTCAAGGTGTTCGTTGCCATACATAACGTCGAGATGATGGGATCGGGTAACGAGTGTATCGTTGAGGGTGAGCAGGATATCTCCCTCCTGAAGACCATCTTCATGGCCAGAGTCAACCTTGCGCACCATGAAAAGTTGGTGGCGTTCTGGATCTTCTTGCTCGGTGCGCTCGATCCAGTCTTCATCCACGCCCATAACCCGAGCCTGGCTCATTTGCACGGTCTGAAACTCTACGTTCAGGATTTGGAGTTTAGGTGTTCGACCACTCTTGATCTCGTTAAGGATGGGCAGGATCATGGGAGTAGCGAGACCGAGGTGGTATTCGACGTCTTTTCCGCCATGAGAGGTACGCTCGCCCAAGTAGGATAACCACAGAGCCTGGACTGTGCCATCTTCAGCGATTAGTACGCCGCAAGCGCTGTGTGACGCCTGATTAGTATCGACGGTGACAGCATCAAAGTTAGTTGCCCGGTAGCGAGGGGTGACAGCGCTAGCGGGAATGGCAACGGTGCTGATATCGGTGACAACCGTCTTAGCAACGACGGGCCTGAAGTTTTGGTTCATCCCAAAGAAAATAGTTTCATCTCCTTTCTTGATGAAATCGGTGCTGAACTTGGGCGTCTTGACTGGTGCATTGACAAGAGAGGTATCGTACTTGACAATGGCGTAGTTTTGCAAGGGGTGCATGAAGACGACCTTCGCTTGGACGAAGATTGAGTCAGCAATGATCAATGAAATGTCGCAGAGGTCGTAAGGTAGGAAAGCTCGAGACACGAGAACAAGACCTTGCTCGGCGTCTACAACTAAGCCATAGCCTTGTTTGTGCATTTTGGGGAACCCATCCAGTTTCACAGGCATTGTCACGTGCACGCGCACAAAGCTTCGAACAATGTCTACAGCCTCCGGATACTTTGAGCTCAGCTTGACAAAGTTCGCGCGACGGGGTATCGGTGGTATAGCGGGCACAGCGTCTGTTAGCGTGCTGAAATCCCAGAGACCGGTTGTATCATTACGCTTGGCTATGGTCATCTTTGCATGCCAATGACGGTCAATAGTGATGATGCTCGTGTTTGTAGTGTGGAGGTCACGAAGATGCTTGTAGCTGATGACCACGCGCTTCCTGTCGGGAATCTTCTTCATGACATCAATAAAAGTATCCAGGTCGGGTGTAGGCTGATTGTCCACTTCTTGAACAAGCCATCCAGAGGCGTAGCCGTCAGCAAAGCGAAAGGAGCCGGCAGCTTCGCACACAAAGACGCCCGAATTCTTGAGCGAGATGGCATAGAGTCGGGCCTGCTGATACGACAGGTCGTGAAAGGAGGCGCCGGCTACTGAGAGGAATCGGTCGGGCGTGATATCATGAAGGTCGGCAGCATCGAGCTCTATATCCATGTTCTCACCAGCACGCTGAATTGTCAACGAGACCTTCTTGTTGACGCTGTTGTCTAATATGGAGTCTAACTCGGTGAATTTTGTAATAAGCTCTCCGCCCACCTTGAGCAGTATGTCACCTTCCTCGATGTGGGCCGACGCAGGCCCATCCGGTAACACAACTTCAGCTACCAGCATACCAGTCTCGGTCGGAAACTCGGTTCGAACAGCCTTCTCCCAGTCTGGGGAAAGACCCAGCCGGCGACATTCGTCAAAGGGTTTCAGGATCCATTGGGTCTGTATGGTTCCTCGGGTGACAGGTTCGCCCTGCTGTATCATCTCCAGAGCCCGCAGTGGTCGATCCAAGGGAAGGAAGTAGTCGGTTGCGGCACCGTCTGCTCGGCCACCGGCCTGAAGCGCCACTGCAAATCCGTCCTTGTTGACCACCGGACTGCCAGAACTACCGCCACTTGCTGCAGCGGCGGCTTGAATGTAATTGGTGTTGAAATCCGAGTATCCTTCTCCGTATTCGGGGGCATTGCGATCCAATCTGCTGATGACTCCCGAAAGAATACTCAGCTTCTCACCGGCGTCATTTCCCACAACGCGGATCTCCACGCCAACCTTGGCCCGATCAGGGCGGAGTTTGAGCGCAGTCACATCCATGTATTTGATTTTCTTGGGATCGAAGCGCAGAATGCCGAAATCGTGAACAGGGTCGCGGTACACCGGGTAAACGTCGCATTCTTCATGGTTATCGAAGATGCAGTATCCGATGAAGGGACCGGCGCCGACAACGTGCTATTTTGGAGTTAGCCGATGATATTCCAGTATGCAGGTGCATGTATGCCACCTGCTTGTAGATACATACCCTGTTGGTGAGGATGTAGCCTTTGTCCGCATCCACGACAAAGCCTGTTGCTTCGGAGCTGACGGCGGGGTCCGTGTCGAACGAGCACGTCTGGCAGAAGTGTATAGACACGACGCTCTTGACGACGCTCTCGATCGTCTTCTGCCACTCTACGGTATCGTGCAGTGCGGCTGCAACGGGCGCCGAGGGCCCCTCGTCCAAGCCCATGGCGATGTCGGCGGGCTCGCTCTCGGGAGCGTAGGTGCCGTTGCGGGCATGAAGGTCCATCTCGGGCTTAATCTGCTTCATGGGGCGCTCGTTGGAGGGCGTGGGAGGTTGCTTGCGTTTTGAACGAGCTTCGGGGGTCGAACCGCCATTCTGATGCTCAGGCATAGGGCTGGCGAGCGAGGTGAGACGCCGGAATTGCAGGAACGCCGGTTGTCGGGGATGGAGAGAGGCGTCGGAGGGCCTTTTGGGAAGCGGTCTGCAGGGGGCGCGGGGAAGTGTGAATGTCAGGGCGAGAGTTGGACTTCTTCTTCTCAACGCGACAGTCGGGGAGAAGCGGCCAAGCATCCCAAGCAGCCAATGAAAAGGGGTGTCTGTATCGTCGTCGCTGCTCTCTGGCGGCGGACGGGGAGTGAATGGAAAGGCGGTGTTGCCTGCTGCGTCTGCCGCTTCGTCTGCCTCTTGTCTCTGCCGCGGCTACGATGCGGATGTTGAACGCTTCATCCGCTTGTTCATTCTGCGGTCGGAGCAAGCATCGAGCAGGGTTCAGTTCGCATGTCGGTCTAAGCGGCTTTTTGCATGACATAACAACTGTCAATTCACCTGCACATGTCAATTCAGAAGCCTATTCAAATTCCTTCACAATACCAGATCAAACACCAAAGACCCCCCATTTACGCCTCCGATACCTCGTGGCTCCATATCCCTCCGCCCCAACAAGGCCAACCTCGTCTACAAGATGAACGTAGCCCCATGCCGCACCAGCAAAGTCGCCCTGAACATGAGAACATGACAAGCGCATGCCAGCACGTCGATACGAGGAGAGGGCCTAGAAGGTGTTTGTGTGATGCCCAGGATTCACAGTGAGCAATTTGAACAAAGCAAACACGTTGGTGAATAGGGTTAGGTCGACGAGCGAGGGCGCAGTGCCAGCTGCAGACATGTTGAATGGAAACCGTGATGTGGCTGCTGGCCAGAACTTGAAGATAGGGGTTGGGATGGCATGGTGATGGCAGATTAGATGACTTGTGAATGGTTACGGATCGTGAAAACCGAGCTGATGGTGGCACACGCGTGACAGGGCGTCACTCTCGATTGACTTGCTCAAACACGATCTCACGAGATGCTTGTTACAAGGCAGGAGTTTCCCTCCTCAGCAATCAACCCTTCATCGGCTAATAAAGCGCATATGCCTTGAACACCATCTACTCGTCTAGATGTTCTGGGAATCAAAACCCCTGGCTGAATGCTGTCAACTCCATCGCATGATCTCTCAAATGCCGCCCTCACGCCCTACCCCATTCCCGATAGACTTGCCTTTCCCTCATAGATAGTACCATGTGACGGGACATCCATTACGGCGACACACTGCTTCAGAGAGGTCTGCACGAATTGCATGCACACAATCATATCCGTGCAACTACTCCGTAATGCATGAGAGGTTCGGGTAAACAGACCGACCGCAAATCAATTCGATAACTCCACCATCCATCTACAATAACTAACTCTTCTATGATTCCGACTCTCATTCCGGGTATCTCTAAAGAATGCTCTAAAGGTATCATATATCATGTTTGCACACCCCCCCCCCCCCCAAAACCCGCATTTGCCGTCAACAGAGAGATACGAAGCAGCCAACCCTGCAACCTTCCCGCTGCGCAAGGGGTATCTACTGGTATGTATACTCCGTAGTATTTGCGACAATCTACCCGATTGGCAAAAGTAGAGGGTTGGAAAACAAGGGAAAAAAAGGAAAACCAAAGACACCGCTCTACCTTACGCCTGGGAACACCAAAAAAAAAACCTTTGGAAATACGCCACTTGGAATAATGGAAGGTGATGCGGACATTGAAACTTCTATACGAACTCCGTGGATCGATGCGATTCGTTCAATGCAAGTGTTCAGATGCAAACGCGGGGTGTACGAGCCTTGCAGACGTTTAATAGGCTGCGGAAGCGGGGGTATTATCTATGCAGAACATGTTGCCGATGAGATATGCATATTGGTCTGCCTGTGCCAAGCATAATGTTGTTGTTTTTTTGCTTTTTTGATCTTCGTGGTGGTTGATTGCGGCGTGGATGCATCTCAATGGTATCTATGTGGTGATTAGGGTAGGTCATAATCTCTCCTGATCTCGTCAGGATCCTCCTCGGGAAGCATGTCAATCGTGTCTGAGGTCCGCGGGCCAGTGTACGTTCTGCATATTGTATAAGCCAGGGGTTCATATAGAATGGTGTGAGAAATGGATGGAGGATATCGTAAACGACTTACTTTCTGGCACCAGAGTACCACCATATGGAACTGAATAACCCAATGAAAGCAGCCACGCAGATCGCGTAGTTCATATTCGCAGCCGTGATGGGTTTGATGGGAGGGAAGAAGAGGACCACGCTGATGAAGCAGACCCATGTAACTGCAACGGCGTTGACTGGCTTGCTCCATCGTCCCATGGTATACGGTCCCGGGATGAACTGCACCCTATTCTCGTAAACTCTGTGGGCAATGATCACGGCAATGTAGCTAATATCGAGGGCGGGGGCGGTGATGTTGAAGATCGCCACCGTCGTCAACGTGCTTCCGATACCGATCAGATTCAGGCAGCTGCAGAATATGACAACGAGCCAAACAGCATTAACTGGCGTATGAGTTCGTTCATTGACTTTGCTCCAAAAACTACATGTCTCACATCAGCCTTGCGCTCACCGATTAGATATACGAGGGAAACAATGTGCAACTTACTCCGAGAATGGAAACGCCGCATCCCGCGCAAAGGCCCAAGCCATGCGCGCGTTCGCTAGCATAGCAGAACAACCGGTGAAAAACTGCACGAGGATAACGAAGAACCACATGATCGTTCCTCCTGTCTTTCCGCCAGCGTTGAGAAAGATTTGTGCTACCGGCAGGCCTGTCGGCGTCGCCATGATGGCTTCGTAATCTGACATGCAGAAGCAAAAGGTCACCGTTAGCATCCATCCGACACCTCCTGATACAAGAATGGCGGCTCGTATGGCGACAGGGCCTCGGATTGCGGCATCGTGCGTTTCTTCCGACATGCTGTGTGACTGGGTCAGATTGGGTTGCATGCAATACGCGAGGCTGACTTACTGCGTAGTACCATCGTAATCTGTCATTGTCCATGCAACAGACAGGAAACTGCTTATGTTAGAATTGCTGACAGGCAAAGGTATAGTGATTAGACGAACCCGAGTAGGAAAGAGAATCCCTTGCTTCCCCAGCCCGAGCCGTCCGTGAAGGTGGTAAAGACCCATTTCGCACTTTGTTTTTCCGGTGTGAGAATGAGGAGCGAGATGCAAATGCATATCGAAGCAATGACTGCAAATGTATTAAGAATTGAGTCATCTCGTCAATGCCAGGGTGCCTACTGTTGATCGGGGCGAACCACAAGATGATGCGGTGTAGCCAATTGGTGGGAAATGAGCAGATGGTGCCAAACAAGCATAAAACGAGAATAGTAAGCAAAACGGTCTGTAAAGCGGTTCTAAGGGGTTGTCAGCTCTGTAGTGGTATTTGCAATACGTGAGACTTGCGGTGTAAATCCAGCCTCTCCCTTGTCAAATGTGTGCATCACGGCGGTGGCAAGTATCATCTGTGAGATAGTGAACGCAAGACTAGCAACCCCAGCTGCCTGCCCGAGGAAATTGCACCATCCGATGATCCACGCCCACGGAGCGACGTGCTCTTTTGGAACAACGTGTTTGGTGACATAGTACATTCCTCCAGCGGTTGGGTATGCCGATACCAGCTCAGCAACTAGAATTGAATGTCAGGAATAAAATAGCGACAGCAGCACGGGCAAACATACCTGAACTGGCTATGAGATAGGCCATGATACTACCAATGAACCATGCCCATACTGCGGTTGCCGGTCCTCCTGAGTTCATCGGGCTTCCAAATGTCGCGGGCACTGAGCCCAGCACTCCGAGAATCGATATGGCGTATGACACTGTAGACCATCTTGAAAAATGTCTTTGAAGAACCTGTAGTCGTTAGCAAGAAGTCACACACTGATGATGAAACAACCTACAGGCGTATATCCGATCCGTTGAAGCAGACGATCGTCATCGTCGGCTATGGTAGCCATATTGCGCGAATGTGGGTGCTGGTTCTGTCCAGCAGGCTTTGACAGACCCGAGGTGGTGGACTCAGTGGGCGAGTTGTTCGCGAACAAGATATCCGGGTTTGGACCTTTCTTTGAATCTACGTTAAGCCCCATGATGGTTCGTTTACCCAGAGGACATTGGTATAGGACTGAAAAAAAGATGACGGTACGGAGTAGAGGTGCGAATGTTAAGAAGGACAGCAGGATCAATCGATGTTTGTGGGGCACTAGCTAGTGCAGAAGAAAAGGGATTGGTAGAAACGGCTTGGGCACACCGTCCCAGGGAATGTTGCTCGAACGGGATGGGATGAGGGTCAAGGGCGCGAGGGAAGGGATAGCGGGATATGTATATGTTCGATGATAACGTCTGGCTGATTGGCACAACATGTCGAGCCCAAGCAAGCCACGAGGGCAAGCAGGGTTTGCAAGGGTAGTAAATAATGAGATGCACTCACCTTCTCCTGGGCAGGGTAATGAACTGCTAGACCACGATGACACGGAAACTAGCGAACCGAACACATGAGGAGGGAGGGAATCTATCTAATTGAGGGTGGGGTGTCCCAGCAGCAACATGTGTGTGTAGCGAGCGGACGAGCGCTGGGCCCCCCAAGGAAGATTGGAGAGCATGGCAGTGAGAGAGAGTACTGTCATTTGCGGAAAAGACTGGATAGGAGTAGCAGCCAAGGATGAACCCAAAAGGCCGCTCGGCGTGGTTCCAGCCTACCGGACCGAGATCAACGAGCGGTACGGAGTAATAACGTTGGAATTGTCACCACACACGGACACACACACCAAGAAAGACGACAGCTCTCACTTCTTGTCCATCATTCCACCTGACAGCGCACGGCGGCCTTGTAGATCACGGTACGCGACAAAAGGCCGAAAGACTGATTGTCTGCGCCACATCCATCCATCTACTACACAGTTATCATCAACCAGCGCTCTCTACGGAACACTTCCATCTCGTTTCATTTCCGGTGTCTCGAGGCTCCTCTCCCACACGCCAGCGAGAAAGGCGAATGCCGCAGACTGAGGGGAGGACTGACGCATGTCTACAAGTATCGAGGATCGTGCGTGATGGCCATCATGGATGGGCTGTTGGTCCCCTGGCTGCACCAGATGTTTCGCCAGGCGGCGGTGAGTGAGCACATTCTCCATTGGTTCCATCTCCGGCCTGGCCCCATATCCCTCCGAGTGCCCGAAAGCAGACGAAGGAACCTTTACCAGGCGAGGGAAGAGGCAATGTAGATGGTTTGTACCATATGTATGGACCATGTACTCCGTACTTGTATGAGGATGCTGCTAGACACCATCGCAGCCCACATGCCAGGTGGTGGTCGATGTTACTACCAATGAGGTCATCACCGCAACGCTGCTCTGCATTCCAACCGGCCCGTTTAGGAGATTCCGACAGCCGTTGGATAGTCTTCCTCTTCTTTGCCATGCAGGTGTACCTAACGGTGGCATCGCTGCAATTCCCGCTGCACAATTTGACGCGAAGTACATCCATATTGTCTACCCACCGTGCCACCTTATCGCATTACCTATTGAAGCATCCGAAGCGAGCACATCAGCACATATACATACACAGTATGCAAGGCCCGCGCAAGTGGACAGCGGCACGTGTCCGCCGTCAAAGTGGACCATGTATATATATTATATACGACATTGCGCCTATCTCATAGGAGATTGGCAGCCTTAGCGTTTCTCATTAGGTAAATGCCAGTCACAAGTGCTGCCGCTGGATGATCTCGCATGAGGCCTCTCCTGCTGCATGTTTCTAGGTGCCATATCGTCGGAGAGGAATGAAGCTACTGTATGTACATGGCTGCAACTAGTAAGCTTGTGTGGGCATGGGCGCAAAAACGTACTGTACTATACATTTAGTAAATGGGCATACGAGTTGGAGACCCACCCGAATGAATCAATTGATGATCTATCGATAAGTTGAAACTGCATCGGCTGTGGGAAGCGGGTCGGTCAAATGTGACTGTTCGTTTCATCATACTAACAAGCACATCTCTTTCGTATAGACAAAGTAGATGGATACTAAACACTCTGTATGAAAGTTGTTGCCCTTTAAACTTTCATCATTCACCTCCGCTTGATATACTTAGGTACCTAAGTAGTTAGCTGTTATTCGAGCAAGCAGACGGAGACTAGGAGTTCTCCATAGGTGTTTTCGTCCCACTCCAAAGCCACCTTTTTGACATCTGCAAGAACCATCTTCTTTGGCTCTGGCGTCACGTAACGCACGCCATCAATCAGCGGGAACGGTCGACAGCTCATCCACATGTACGCAAGTCCGGTGTACAACCACCACCACCAAATACAGCCTTCACCCATCGCCGATTCGCAAACACAGCTCTCGTATCCCATCCCATCTTCCACAGATTCCACACAGGTTCCACGGAGACGTCTCCACTCGACCCGAAAGAGCGGTAAGGCACGTAAGAAACTAAACACGCATCCAAGTCTGCGACCGTGACCATCGGCACAACGACACGGCTAAATGCCCGTCCGGTGAGTCGCTTCACCGTCAGTGCTCGGCACCGCGTATTTTATGTATTAGATGGAATGGTCAGAAAGCGCACAGAAAGGGCTCCTTGTCTGCATTCCAAGCACGTGCGCGCTTAACTGACGCGCTTGGGCGAGAAGGACGGTTGGTGGGTTGGTAAGCGCGTATGTATGTGGATACCTACAGCAAGGTGAGGATTTGTGGGTATCGTTAAAACCGGTGGACAGGCTGGGAAGGTCCCTGAGGCGTACGGAGTAGAAGTGGGCTATGTTTTCGGGATATTGGAAAGGAGCATGACAGGTGGCAGGATTCCTTTTCGTTCATGCTCTGGGGGGAACGTTGTAATGCGATGAGGTGTCTATGTAAGGGTTGGAGAGGGGCCCACTGGGGAGGGGGAGGGAGAGAGATATCAAGGAAGACTTGCAGAAGGTTTCTGGAAGCTTATTAGAAGAAGGTAATAGTTAACTGACACCTGGTATCTACAATATTGTATATCTATGCAGGGGGTCTCTTCTCGAAGGATTACCGCAATTGCGGGACGACATTCCAACCGCAGCGAACGTCCCGTGAGCGGCAACATCCCCGTCGCAGTATCGATGACCGTGGGCCAGTCCTCGTATGATTTCATCTCCAACAATCACATCCGGATGATCCGTCTTGAACCCTCGGCATGTTACGATGGACATTCTACAATGACACCTCACACTCCTTTGCGGGTAGTTTTCCCCAGTAGGAAGTCCCATTTAGCCTTTCTTCATTTCAGATCCAATCGGTCAAACTTCGAGAAGCTCAATCATCAATTGATCGCCCTTCTTTAATTATCCGTCATCTACCTATGTACGTACCTCCGTATTGTACATCTTCGCACAAAGTCTTATTTTGCCCCTCCTGCGCCCAAATCCGAATTGCTCACCATGCCTTTTTTTCAACTCCCTAAAAGCTCCTCCAGTGTTTCGCACTCGCACTTATCCATCTACGCTCCACATCACATCATAACGCCGCTTTTTCCTCTCCCCGTGCCGCGCATGTTAGTAGGGGCATCCCAGATGCGTACGAAGCAACGAAGCGCGCGACCGCCCCTCCCCGCAGAGTAGACAAACCTTGCGTCAGTATTCTAATAAAGCTGAAAAGAGAAGCGAGCGGGTGGGAACAGCAAGGTTTAGATCGCATATACAGAAGACAACCGCTGTATCAGAGGTGACAAATTTGTGTTTATGAGGTAGGAACTAGTGCTACTACTTCGTACCGCGAGTCCGAAGGGGAGACACAACTTAGTGATCAACTGACAAAATCGAATGCGCGTCTTTGGTAAGCGGAAAGATTTAGAACAACCTATTCAAAACATATGTACTTGGTTAACCATTGAATAGACGTGCGGGAAGGTATTCAACGCGGCGTCTTATGAACATCGTCAAGCAGCAAGAAGTAGATGGTGGTTTGAGCCTGCCGCTTGACTCGCATCTGGTGTCAGCCACCCCCAAGTAACATGAAAGACTCGGAATTATATTCACTAGATTTATTATTAGCATATTTAAGCACCAAACTTCCACACTCCAATTAGAAATTCATCATTCGATTTGGGATATCTCAGGCAACCGCAGTGCCGCCTACACAAAGCATCGTACCGCATCATGGACACTCTCTCCCCATACAGTCCGACTTAAACGCCATCATCGTCCTATAGTCATCAAGCTGGAAGACAGTGACACACATCATCACATCCATTCATCCCGGCAGAACAAAACACCAATCACATCCGCAGTCATCTCGGTCCCTAATAAGGGCTATCAACGATATCGTTTCTGCCAAGGTAGCTGCCCCTCGCACCACTCCTTCTCGCAGCACCGATCCGACTCGGTGTAGCAATACTCTCACGCGTCGGCCTCTGCAACGCTCGCTTAGCCACCATGTCGACCTCATTGGGCAACGCGACGATGAGATTCTTGTCAGATCCGAATTTGAAATTATCGGCCTTGACTTCTTCGGCGTAGCGCTTGATATTGTACGGATCGCGACGGTTGGCCAGTACTTTCTTCATATTCCAGGTCACAATGAAGGGGCCAGTAGCTGAAATGATTGTGGTCTCCTTGTCGTCGAGTCCAGTGTTGAAGCGTGCCGGGGTGAATGAAATAGGAGCTTTGGTTTCGTGTTGGAACTGAGCTACGTGTGCAGGGGTGAGAGCCAGGCGGCGAGGTTGGGGTTTATCATCTTTTGCAAAAGAGCGCTCAAAACCTAGTTTTCCTTCGTTCTTGCCCTTGTTCTGCAGCGCATCGATGAGGAGGAGGTATGTACGCGTGGTAGCTAAGACCCATCGTCCATCGGCCGATACATCCATGCCAATAATTGGGTCACCAAGAGCTGGGATAAGCGTCTTTGCGTTGATGCCGAGTCGGTCGTAGAGGCGAATATCACCCTTCTCAGAGGCAACGGCGATGTGTCCTTTCTCTGTCGTGGCAGCAGCCGAGAAGGCATTCTTAGTAGCGTATTGCTTGTACTGGTCATCAACGAGTTTGTTACCAGACAACCGAGGATCCACACGGTACAGTGCGTTGCCAGATAGACCCAAGAAAGTTTGTTCGCCGCTCATCTGTGCAAATTTCTGTGGAGTTGTTAGCTAAGACCTTCGCGTGAAGTAGACCATACTTACATTCTCTGGTGCGAACACCTTGACGGGGATATCTTCATGTACCTGCCATTCGTCTACGACCGTACCGGTTTCCAGATCCATCTTGTAGAGCGCATTTGGATTGTCCAAATTCTGCAGGATCATGTTCTGGTCTTCTTGATGTAACATAACTTTGTTCGGGTTGAAGGCTTTACCCTTGGGTGTCTTGATGCTGGAAATGGTTGTCGCAAATTCCAGTTGATTATCATTTGTATGCTTGAAGACGCCGATCTTGTTTCCACGCACGACAAAAGACCTGTCATGCTTGTAACCGACTGCGAGCTGAGAGTTGACCCCACCATCTTTCATGTCGGGCTCCACGTCTTCGTCCGACTCATCATCGTCGTAATGCTCGCTTCGCTGCCCATCATCTGCGTCTTCATAATCTTCCTCTTCCTCTTCCTCTTCCTCTTCCTCCTCTTCCTGCTCCGCATCCGGTGCATCGTCCATGGTGAGATCTTGGAATGCCTCTAGCACGTACTCGCGATCGGTGTCCTTGGCCTTTCCCCACTTCATCTGGTTCAGATGCTCCCACAGAGCCTGCATGACACCAGTCTGAAAGTTTTCCAGCTCCTCGTGCTCGTCGAAACGAAGTAGCCATGAGTAGGCAGATCCATCCTCCAGATAGTGATTGAAGATGAACGATTTGAACTCGTAGTTGAAGACGGGATTGATGTCGTCAACGACGGGCTGTCCCAGCCACTCACGCTCTTGGCCAACAACGTGCAGCCAGTACTGCCAGTTTCCAATCTCGGTCACGGTAGCTCGCACTTTGCCGTCCTGCTTGATGAAGGTGCCGGTAGGAAAATCGAACAAATGTAACTCAGCCGTAGCATCTGCCAGGGTGCTCAGAGCATCAGGCTGGTCGGCAGCCGGCGGTGCAGCAGTCGGATCCTCCGTCACCGCGGGCACCTCGGGCACCTTACCCTTTCCAGCAACCTTCCTGGCCATGTTTTCTTTCGTGGTGTTTGGGAAGAGCTCGGTGGTCGTCGGGGACCTGGTCACGGGGCTGGAGACGGGGCTCGCGTCTGGAATGGGTTCTTCGTAGTGGGCGAGGGCTTCGAGGTCTTCTTCGGTCGCGGCTTCGTGGCTCACGCGGTGCTTGCGCTCGAACTGGCACTGTAAAGCTACACGCTCGAACAATGCCGTCGTCTCTGGCTTGACCTGGGCGTCGCACACGAATTCCCAAATATCGCCGACGTCGCCACTGAGATCGCGCCACGCAAAGACCTTCTCGCCGGTGGAGCGGACGTCGGTGCGGAACTGAAGCTCTTCGTCAAGGAGGAATGTTTTCTCGTCTTTGTCACTTCCTAAGGTATCGACGCCGCCGTCCTCGTCACCCTCCTCAGCCAGCAGGTCCTCTTCGCCCTCCTCGTATGCGCGCTGCACGACGAGCTGGTATTGGAACTCCTGGCCCGTTCGACGGATCGTCGCTGCCGCGTCTTTGAAGATGAGCTCCGAATAGCCCTTGACAGATCGTGGCCGGACGAGATAGAGCTGGCCCTGCGATATCTCGACGAGCGACTCTTTGGAACCGTCACCGAAGACAAACTTGCTGACTGTCCAAAATGGGTCAGTGTCTTACTCGGTCAGTGGGGGGGCGGGGTACAGCAAACATACGGTTTCGAAGCATAAACATGGCGAGCAGCGGCCGGGTGGTAAGCAAGAGGGCGAAGAACCGGCAAGCGAGTGTACTCTACTTCTCAGAGCCCGTATTCATGCGTCCAAGCGTGCACAGGGAGGCCTTGAAGGCAGCAGATGGCCATGCATTTACACGCCAGACGCGATGGTCAAAACAAATTGCGTGGGCCAAGCCTCACCGCCACAGGTGGCGTCGTCCACGGGCTCTTGTCTCCTAGAGAGAGATATGCGGTCTTGTTCATTCACCTTTGCATTGCTGGTCAATACGATATGGTCCATTTCATTCTCTATACAGCGCTTCGTACAGGTATATTTCATACGCCTCAAATGCTATAGACTGACTGCTTTTCGCCCAATAGAACCCGGAAACACGTAGACGCAGAGAACAAGCCTAGAACAGATCGAGAAGATCCTGATTGCTCTTCTGCGTGTTCTGTCCACCATCCAGCTGCTGGCTCGCTGGCGGGGGCTGGCTGTGTCCAGAAACGTTCAATCCTGCAAACCCGTTCGTGATATCGTCATTAGTCATCTGTGCATTCGAAGAGCTCCCCGCACCGCCTGTGTCTCCAAAAAGGCCCATTAGGTCGTCCATCGTTGAAACAGGGTTGGCATTTCCAACGGCCGGGGATGCGACACGTTGGGGTGTGCCTGCCAAACCTTCCAACCCGGATTTGCCTGACGCCGGCTCCTTTTGGAGCGATGCCGGCGCCGCACCGTCGAAATCGATATCGAGCAGGTTCTCCACATTTGACTGCGGCGGTGCGTGGCCGGCTGCCGCTGCAGCAACAGCATCTGCCGCGATGGGATTCTCCCTGGCCTCTTCCCGTTGTTCCCTGTCCGTGTTAGCCTCGTGTTTGCTTCGCTCAGTAGACTGACTACATACTCGATGGCAGCCCTTTGCATAGCTTCGGCTCCGAAACGGCCCTGCCCAAGAAATGCCTCCGGAGGCTTGTGGTATACGGACGCAAGCGACGAAAGCTCAGTGAGTAGCTGATCCAATAATTGTGGCGGAAGGGACTTGATCGTCGTGGTGATTGCAGGCTTGTCGGAAAGAACAATGGACTGTGAAGATTAGTGACACCTCTGTGCTACGAGTATAAGTGTGCTTACTTTGGCGATCTCAGGATCACTGGAGAGCAATCTCCAATAGACGTATGCTCGATCTCGGATGTCGGGGTTGTCGTTCTCAGCTGTAGCCGCTTGCAGAACCTTTTGCACCAAGCCTTGCGATTGATCCGGCTTCTTTAAGAAAAGTTTGACTACAGCCGTGAGAATCTGGAGCTGAACCTACATGTAGAATCAGTATCAAATTATAGTGCACAGCACCAATAGACATACCTGTGAAAACTCTTCGGCAAATGACTCGACAAAGCCTGTGAGTATTTCTCCCGCATTGTCGATCTTCGACGCGTACTCTCCAACAATCCAGATGAGGGAGGCTCGCGCGTTTGGTTCATCCAATTCATCGATGCATTGGCACAGTGTTGGTATTATGCCCTCGTATCCTGGGTATTTCCGGAAGATGTCCTTGATGACCACAATAGCTTCTTGCACGACGTAGTTCACCTTTGTATTGATCAGATCCAGTAGTGTGTTGACGCACTTCTCGCTAGCGCTTTCGATCTTAATTGCCACCTGACCGATGGCTTTGACAGCTCGCCGGACAAAGTCCATGTCGACTTCGAGTGCGTACTCCTTCAACTCTGCAAGAAGTTGATCGACATTCTTGTCGTTCGCTATCCGCACCATAATCTCGAGCTTCTGCAGCTTGAGGTACGGTGGATCGTTATATTTGCAGAAAAAGACACGCATCTCCTTGGTCAAAATCTCAGGCTGTTTCTGCACAAGCAATTCGATATTTTTGAGCGCAACGTACTGCACTTCTGGCGCGGACGAAACGAGGGTAACTGAAGCCTGTCAGAGAGTCCACATAAGTTCCGCCTCCGACCATACCTAGGGGTGGTGCCATTTTCTTCAAATACGATTTGAATAATTCTGGAGAGATGTTCTTCATGTGGAGAAATACCACTTTGACAGCGGCCAGCACAACGCTAGGATTAACGTGTTGGAACTGTGGGGATACCCTTTCGCATATATGTTCTGCTTCTTTGATATCTTGTGCCTTGTAGTCGGCCAAAGTAGTCAGAATGCTGACTCGTCCCCATTCCGTACATTCGTTCAGCGCCATCAACATCTTCTTCAACGTCGCTGCGCTGATGACGAAAACGTCGTGTTTGGCGCTCGTCTCCTGAATTTCGACCAACGCAGTTACTGAATTTGCAACGACCATGGGGTTGGGGTCGCCGACCATCTCCTGTAATTGTTCGAGGAAGCCGTTTTCGATACACATTGTCGGGTTCAGATCGAATAGTTTCGCCACGCATAAGGCTGCCGTCTTGCGCACATACGGTGATTCGTCTCGTAATGTTTTCCGCAGCGGTTCTTCCATGTAGTCCACCATCTTATCTACCCGAATGCACCCCATTGTTCGTATAGCAAGCGCTCGCACGAGAGGGTTCGGGTCTTCAGAGTCTTGTACAAAGGTATTTACAGCGAGGATACAGAGGTCTGGATGCGATTTCGCATAATTCCTAGTTTAGAATATCAGCGCAGAGTCAGTCGGAGAACCTTTCGTACGTACATGAGATACAGATAGACGAGTTTCTTTTGGTCGAGGTCGCCGGTCGCGATGTTCTTGAGCACGTCAGGAAACAGTGCCGACACATCTTTACCCAAGGTCATGGACATGATGGTCTTTTGAATCGCTTCTTTCCTAATTCATTTTCAGCATATAGTCCCCAATCAGGGGCATGTGGGTGCGCAAACCGTTCGTAAGCATACTGAGACCTGTAGATCACCGTTAGTTCTATAGGCCACAGACAATTGCGAACATGTCCTTACACTAAGCCAGCTCTCAGTTCAAACGTCTCTCCTTTCCGTGGCACCGCAAAGGCGGCCTTCACCCTGTTGACCGCCATGTCTAACCTTCAAACGTAAAGGTCGCGACCGCAGCCGGACCCCTCATACAATGCTTCGAGTCGAGGGGCGAGGTATAGAGGGACCGAGGGCAAATATGGATCAGCAGCGGCGGCCTGGGATTCTGGGGACCTTCAGGGAGTATCTTCAGGAACGGGTAGTGATTGAGAGCCGATGTGATGGTGGAGAGAGTCTGCAAGTTAATTTCGCGGAGCTGCAGTTCGGTGAATGGCGACTGCCACATTGACGATGATGCGCGGTCCGTGCACGCTACAACCAAAACTGGGGGCTAAACACCTAAAGTCACTACGAAGTACTCCGTAGATAAATAACTCTCAACACAATAGATGCACCATCACGCATAGCGAGGAGGTCGAGATGGTCAGTATGCTGTGATTCAAAAAGATTTTATCAAGTCGATTGCTAACAAAAGACAGCCTTCAAAGTCTTCGCAACCCTCAAAACCTTCCAATCTTCCCAACTTACGGCGGCTCTTCGTTGAAGCTCGGACTGAAGCTGAAGAAAGCGCCTACTCCAGAAACGCTGTATGTATACGAGCACTGCTTGGTTGGCATGTCGTATGCTAAGTTTGCCTTATAGTTCTACAATCTTGTCATTTTCATGTCTTCTGTTGCTGTCTACAGCTTGCTCGCTCAGCGCATGACAAGGGCGAAATCGATTGCGTCGTGAACGGTGACGGTGGGTGGTAGCTTAGAATACCCGCTACAGAATACATTGCTTTTTTGAAAATAGCTGAGAATGAACAAAGACATCTTTCGTGAGAGAGGCCTATGCAGGAATGTGTGGGAATGAAGTCTGCGATGTTCATGAAGCACCAAGGGGGACCCGTACCAAGTACGCACAGAGTGCGATACCTAGTGCGCATTCAATTGCCATCTCTTATTATCTAAAAGGTCATTTGAAGACACAAGTCCATAGAAGACTAGCTTTCAGTACCAGGGGTATTATATTTATATATCCAAAATACGTTTCGTAGAATATCTTATTATGCCTGTTTCCGACTTTGCTTCTTCCATCTCAACACACGCGAATTATCGCACCTGCTGGAGGCGCTCATTGGGTATCTGGAAATCACTTTTACACCTGCATAACACTAGAACACAAGTCTAGGGATACTTCCAACCTCGAAAATGTTTGAAGCGTAACCAAGTGACTGTACAACAACACCATCACCTCAAGACCTCCGGTCGAAGAACATAAGAAACGAAAATCTACTCAGAGTCGTTGCCATCATCTCCGTCATCGTTGCTTCCACCAGACCCTGCGCTGCTGTTGTTTTCATCTTTATCGTCGTCTGTTGTATCCTCTTCTTTGTCATCATGGCTCTCCTTCTCATCATCATCGTCGCTGAACACAGGTGCAACTGCCTTCGCGACTGGCCGGTTTGCTGCGCGTCTGGGACGTCCAGTTTCCGTCACTTCCTGCTTTCCCCATGCTGCGGCGCCGGCTTGGATATCCTCAAGATCCTTTGCAAATTCGCGTTGCTCCTTGATCCGCGCCGCCTTCTCCACTGAATACTTGCCGTCCATGCCAGCTTCCGAGAGCATGCCCTTGAGGTGTTTGATCTTATCTCTAGAGGTGTCGCACTTTGCAAGCTCTTTCCCCCATACCTTTCTAATGCCGCACTTGACGAGCCAGCTTTGCAATCGTTTGATCTCTGCCTGGTCGGGGTCGTCCTCTGCCTTCGATTTGGCCTTTGTCTTAGAGACCTTTGCCTTGGGCTCCTTCTTTGGCTTGTCTGAGGACTTCTGCCGCTTCTTTCTGGCCGGTGACTCGTCTATCAGGCTGGAAAGATCGCTATCCGATGCGTTGCCGGTGGGTTCGACGGGGGGTGGCTGCTCATTGCCACCGTCATCATTGAGCTCCTTTTGAGCCTCCTCGTCCGACTCTTCGACAACCACCTTCTTTTGACGTCGCGCAGGCTTTTTGGGTGGCACACTCTCCACATCTGAAGGCGCGCTGTCCTCTGGAGCGTCTGAAAGCTCCTCCTCAGACGACGCTTGCTTCTTGCGTTTCTGTGTCTTCTTCGCCGGCGTTGCCGCCTTCCTCTTCACGCCGCGAGGAGCTGCCTTTGCTGGTTTCAATTGTTTTTGCGGGGCAGGCTTCGGCTTGGAGGCTTTTTTGGGCGGGGTAGGCTCAGGCGCGTCGTCATCACAGTACTTGTCCTACCAAACCGTCAACAAATGGCAAGGTGTAGGGCTATGCCGACATACCACTGCCTCGTGGATGAGGAGCTGGCTCTTCTGCTTCCAGTCCTCGCTCCTGAGAAAGCCATTTGGCAGTCCAAGCTCCTGCTCTGCTCTCGCTCTGACGCGCTTAACGGTGAGATCATCTGTGTTGCCTGACCTGTGTATCGCAATGACAGTGTTGCGAAGGACGCTACCGATGGTCGCCTCTGCTGGAACGTCTGCCGTCTCCGAGTCTGACATGTTGCGCGGTGGAGGCTTGGAGAGCGGCAGCTGCCGATTCGTGATCGGACTGCCCAAATCCAAAGGGGGTTGTAAGAAACAGCACGCTGAGGTTTTCACTCGACACGCAAGTCGCGTTGGAGAAGCGCGCCAGCTAGTGCGGAGAAGGCTCGCAGGTCAAGCGGCGTCACGTGCATCTGTCCCGACCGCGGGGTATCCAATACCCATAGCTATACCGGCAGCCCAACACGCAGCGCCGTTCCATTCAGCCTCAGGTCTGGTGGAGGTATGAGAGGTCAGTGTTCATTTGGGCAAAGGTGAAAAACTTGCCATGTCGGCACCCGTTCCTGGTTTCTCTGCTTGCTGTGCCAGAGCCAGAGCAGAGACACTGTGCAATCCGTGCCCCGCTGAGCTGAGCTCTACGTCACACCTATTATTTCCCATGTTCCCATACCTACCTTCACCGTGAGCATACTCCATGTTTATTCTACTCTGCCCTTTATCATTTATCCTTTCCGATACAACTTCACGCTCTCTACATAGTACGGCCTTTTTGCTACACGCGGCCTGTCGATAGGCTGCACAGTATTCTCTTCGGGCTAAGACTTCCTACAACCACTAGATCAATCCCCTGCGCTGGCTGCTGTGACTTGTCACAATTGTGCCATCTTAGAACCTGCGAGAAGCTCCCGCATCCCAACGAGCCACTCGAAGATCACGGGAGACTTCTACCAATCAATCCTGCAATCTCTTTCACCTGCGCGACATCCGAGCGTCGCTGGCCATCACTCAACCTTTGGAAACGCCGCTACCGCTAAGAGCCCAACAACCAGCAAACGGGTTCGCAAATTGACAAAAGCCGCCAGCGCCAGCCCGTTTCTCTCTGACCTTCTCTCCTACAAGCTTCACGCAGTGCAACTATGTCGGTACCTGCGCCCACGAAACTAGTGCGCCGTCCAACCACCGATGGCCGTCTGTTGCTCGTCTCGAACCGCCTTCCCATCACCATCAAGCGCTCAGATGAAGGGAAATATGACTTTTCAATGTCCTCCGGTGGGCTTGTTAGCGGTCTGAGCGGCTTGTCAAAATCCACCACCTTCCAGTGGTATGGCTGGCCCGGCTTGGAGGTGCCCGAGGAGGAGATTCCCTCACTCAAGGATGACCTCAAGGCCAAATATAATGCAATCCCTATCATGCTTGACGATGAAATTGCCGACCGTCATTACAACGGCTTCTCGAGTAAGTGGCATGGTTGAGATACCCGCATCCTATATTGATTATATGCAGACTCCATCCTCTGGCCGCTTTTTCACTACCACCCTGGAGAGATCACTTTCGACGAGTCCGCTTGGCAAGCATACACCGAAGCGAACCGACTCTTCGCCAAAGCTATTGCTAAAGATGTTCGGGATAATGACATGGTGTGGGTGCACGACTACCACCTGATGCTGTTGCCTGCCATGCTGCGTGAGGAAATTGGTGACACCAAGAAGAACGTGAAGTTGGGCTTCTTCTTGCACACGCCCTTTCCGAGCTCGGAAATCTATCGGATTCTCCCTGTTCGAAACGAGATCCTCCTTGGTGTTCTTCACTGCGACCTGATTGGTTTCCACACCTACGACTACGCACGCCACTTTCTCAGCAGCTGCTCTCGCATCCTGTAAGTATACTGATTTAGGCACAAAGAACCATAATTAACTGTTCTAAAGGGGTCTTGCCACGACGCCCAATGGAGTTGAATTCCAAAACAAGGTAATCACAGTTGGCGCGTTCCCTATTGGCATTGACCCAGAAAAATTTGACGAGGGGCTGAGGCTGCCCAAAGTTCAGGAGCGCATTGCGACACTTGAGAAGAAGTTTCAGGGTGTCAAACTGATTGTTGGTGTCGACCGTCTTGATTACATCAAAGGCGTCCCACAGAAGCTTCATGCCCTCGAGGTCTTTTTGACAGAGCATCCGGAGTGGATTGGCAAGGTCGTTCTCGTCCAGGTCGCCGTTCCCAGTCGACAGGATGTTGAGGAGTATCAAAATCTCCGCGCCGTGGTCAACGAGCTTGTCGGCAGGATCAATGGCAAGTTTGGCACCATCGAGTTTATGCCAATCCACTTCATGCACAAGTCAGTCTCCTTTGAAGAACTAATTGCGCTCTACTCCGTCTCCGACGCGTGCTTAGTCTCCTCCACCCGCGACGGTATGAATTTGGTGTCTTATGAGTACATCGCTACACAGGAGAAACGTCACGGCGTCATGATCCTGTCCGAGTTCACCGGTGCTGCTCAAAGCCTGAATGGCAGTCTGATTGTCAATCCATGGAACACTGAGGAGTTGGCAGACGCGATCCACGACGCAGTTACTATGGGTGACGAGCAGCGGAACCTGAACTACCAGAAGCTTTCCAAGTACATCAGGAAATACACCAGGTAAGCAAGCGATCACATGTCAATGAAGCTCCGGCTAACGCATCTCAGTTCTTGGTGGGGTTCATCCTTTGTCAACGAGCTTACAAGGATTTCGGAACAAGCTGAGCGCAAGCGTTTCTCCCGTCGACCCCTCGCCCATGATAAAAAGGCAGGCTCAGCGATTTCTCTGCCCCACCGCCCCTCGACCGCGAGTATTCCAACCGAGGATAAGGCGCCAGAGAATAAAAACGAGGGAGAGACAACTGCAAACCGCCCAGTCGAAGCTTCCTCCCAAGCCCCATCGATAGAGCAGCCCCAACTATAAGTCAAGGCATGGCCATCTCAGCAGCTATGAATTGCGCAGAGTAACGAAAGCATAATGGGCGTATATATGGGCTCCTTTTTGAGCGTAGGGAATTGCATCAAAGCTCGGCGTCAAAGGTACGTGTAGACGGTGGATGGATATTGACATGGCGATTCCCCTTCCC
Source organism: Helminthosporium solani (assembly GCA_022560085.1). NCBI lineage: Eukaryota > Fungi > Ascomycota > Dothideomycetes > Pleosporales > Massarinaceae > Helminthosporium > Helminthosporium solani. Next base: position 51,745 of record JAFISD010000092.1, read on the forward strand.
CTTCCCCACCTCATTTCCTTCAAATCCCCTTTCTCCATAGCCGCTTTGCCGAGATGGACCTTAGATTTCTTGTCGCGATTCCGTATAAGTGACGCGAACAATGTTTTACAAATCACCACGTTTCACCTGCTTGATGTAACCATAATCGTGGACAAGGATGACTCCTACCTCGACCGATACTATATGACTGAATGGGGCGTTTGCTAGTAAAATGACAGATTCTGGAAAACTTCTCCAGGGATTTTCACAAGAAACAGAAGAGAAGTAGAAAAGGATGCTTGACGTATCTAGCCATTTGATTGCTATATCTGCTCTTTACAATTGACTAACCGTTTGAGTGCTGCGCAAGCACCCTCCATCTTATTTATCACATGCCCCAAGCTTAAGTCAATACTGCAATCAAATAGGAGGAGGATGGAGCATATCAATCTACAAATCCAAATATCTACTGTTCTTTCTCGCAGTGTCAAAATACCAAGTCACAGTGAAAACGAATTGAGATTGTAAAACCACAGTATCCACCAAGGCTTCATATGGCTCTCGCAGTGGGAAGAAGACATTAGGGACACAATGAAAAAAAGTTGCTAGGAATACAACTGTCAATACACTGAAAGCTATATGTAGGCTAGCTAGCTAGAATGAACCAGAGATCCCTAGTCTAGGCTATTTATGCTATTCTATCCTAGATAAATACTGAAGTTGTTTTTTCGTAGCTTTTGGTTGCAGTGGCGTACGTACGTAGCAGTCTCGACACTACATTCAACGCAAAACCTGTGAAGCTGCGGACGGAATGTACACACATCATCCCTGGCTCGCCCCGGCTCTCGTTTGAAGGATGTCAAAGAAAAACGTAACCGTTCATACCACGCAGTCCTATCTATCATGCATGCATGGCACACCACCACTATACACAAACAATATCTTCGCCCCCATGAGCCCCACCCAACAAACACCTCGGTCGAAAAAACGAACTTGGACCCAAAAAAACTGCAAAAACAAATATCTGGACTTGCTGGGAATCGAACCCAGGACCTTTCCCATTCGAGAAGACAGACGAATTGGTTAGAAACGATCTGAACTTGCTAAGGGAAAATTATACCACTAAACCACAAGCCCATCTGATGTACTTTATGGAAGGTAATTATCGATAAAAATATATATGCTAGCAACGCATTGTCGAAAACGACGTGTGAGGGGATTTCATGTGCGTAGGTCATGGTTAGTCTAGAATATGCGGGATCCATGCCATTGTGGGATAAGGGTGATCAGAAAATCTGAGATTAATTAGCGTGTTTGCGCATATCCAATTTAGTTAGACCTGATAGTGCATGGAATTTGGAAAATGGAAAATGCAATGTGTTGTGCTTATCTGCCTATCAACATACATGGAAGATTTAATTTGTTATTTAGCCTTGTCTCACTGCCTGCGCGTCGGAGCTACTTAGTTATGTATGCATACTGGCGTGGTTGTCGCCTCCTATACTGGTGCGCATGAAAAATGAGTATTATCTTCTAGGTTCTTCGATCTACGAACTCTTAATTCAGCTTGGTTACTGTAGATACTGTGTACGAGAGAGAAATACCGAGCCCTTACATCCAATACGAGTAGCTTTCCATTGCGACAATCAGGCTATATCACAGTGCAGTTGGCTTCCTCCTTATTCTATTATAATTTACTACTTCAATGCAGTAGCTGGGATTTACTAACAGGTCCTGAAGTTTTTCTCGCTCATGAGGTGATCATGAAAACCGTCCATGTTAGGGATTCCAGATCGTTGTGCGAGTAGTTGTTGGGGCATGTTGAGTTTACTCGATCTCAAGCAGATGTAGTTTTTTGAAAACTTGAGAATCAGAGGGCTTGCTTAGTGGCGTTTTTGCAAATGCATAGGAAGGATTACGTTTTGTTAGTTGTGAAGTATTTGTGTGATTGCGCTCCTTGATTACTTGAACAATTTACACGCTGACTCAAGTTCAATTGTTGTGCGCAATCACTTGGTCAATCACAATACCTTCATAATCAGTTAGCAGGAACTATAGTCGAAATTGATCACGTTTTCTTTTGCTCACTACAGTTAAGCATAACGTTCATCTGTTAGATTGCCTATCTGGGTGTGGTTAGGCTTATACCTATCTTGATTGCTGAAAATACACTCTCCACAGGCAAGGGTGGACCTTGTTTGCAATTATTTCAAAGACTTTCTCTAATACCTTCTGGCTATAGACAGTCGTATATAAACCACCACGCAAGTTCAACAATTTATAGAATCTCCCTCCAACCTTCCCCCATCTCCATGTTGTTAACGATTCTCGTGTAGAGACCCAATTCTAGCTGTCAGGACAAGAGGTACATTGGTACAGTTAAGTCATGGTCATCAAAATCACAGTTATACCACTAGTAACCTAGTGATTCTTTGTGTTTTAGATGAATAAGCAACACCCTAACGATAGACTCACATAGTTTTTTATTGCCCACATATAAGCACGTATAGTTAACTCTATGCATTAGTCCAGAAGACGTAAAACACCAAGGTATCTAAGAATCAGGGGGGGATATATATAGCCAAGAGAGGAGGATTAGGTAGCATAACCAACAGTTTATAATTATATACTACGCCAAATCTCACCTATCCCAAAGATAAAACTCCCTTGTCATTATAACAAAACCAATAACGTAAGTATTATTAGAAACAAGGGGTTGATACTAACATCTATCCTACTGTGCTAGAAGAAACCCAGTTCACTATAATTATCTGATCGTATCTTCCTCTCGCTTAACCTACCAAGTCTTAGTAAAAGAATATAAGTCCTGTGTGTTTAGTAAGAATGATTAATAACCCTTTAGATAGTGTGAATGGAACGCATCTTCTTGTAGTAAATTGATACTCACTTCACCCATATTCGTAGCCTTGGTTAAGCCAAACTTCATTGATGTGCTGATGGAGAGCAAACAGTGGAATGGTTACAGAGAGAGCTATGTCGTCGAGGATAAAAAGCCCGTAAGATTGAACTGTTTTGCTGCCAAAAAGAGCACCTTTTTATTAAAGACAGCTTGAAAGAATCTGGCTGAATTGTCTACATGCTGCTAAGTACAGTATTGAGTGATTATAGGTGACTTACCTTAGCTAATCTTAGAAGAAAACTCGAAACGAACCCAAAGATATACCTCCAAGCAGACATATCCTTCGAAGGCACATATTTGATAGCGGAAGAGTGCTGCACTGGAGCTAGATGCGATAGAGCCGACAAGTGGACCTTTCGGTGGCGGAGGATGCGGTTGTGCCAGAACGCAAGGGAATCCTAATGGCGCGAAGGTAGTAATAGATTATATAGAGGCGTGCAATAGCGTAATATCCGCCTGATTTAATGACGAGAGCAGCCTGTGATGCAGCCCTGGACTAACCATATTGAATGTTGAGGTTAGGAATTTGCAGGGAGTCCACGCAACGCCCGGAGTCTAGCAGCAACGGCACGATCGGCGGCGTCCCTACGTCCATATAATGTGAGAGCCGTACCGAATTTCTCCAGCCATGTTCGTTGCGCCAGGGCAGTCCTGGCAATTGTGGCGTTGCTTTTCGTCTCAAACAGACCTGATATCTGTATTATGCCTGGATAGAATCTTTGAAGCGTAAACTCGTCTAGTAGTCCCTCTTCTTCTAATAGAAACACTACTAAGATGTTGCAGATTAACCTAGTAGAGAGTGGAATGCACAAATTTTCTGCTGCCTCCTTGAGTTTCTTGTTGATTATGATTGCTGAGACAGAACCCTGTTTCTTTCCGTCGAGATCTACACCAAGAGTAACATACTGTAGCCCTCGAATAAGCATTCGTCGCATGTCACTGAGTCGATGGAAGTCGGTTCCGATTGGACTGGCTTTGCAGTCGCAAGTAAACCGTAGCAGTTTATGGCGGTCGTGTCTAGTCCTGCCTTCAAAATCTGTCTCATAACAGAAAGTGATCTCTTCACCAAAGATAATATCTCTAGTCGCAAAACTTGCAATAATCTCTCCATCGGTGACTGGAATTTTAGAGTTTGGTACGCAGGAATGGTTGAAGCGTGAGTGAAGAGGAAATAACCCATGACCACTAGTACACGATAACGCAAAGGAGTTTTCAGCAAATACATCTTCCATGCGTTTGAAAGAACTAGACGCATTGTCACGGAGGAGCAGAAACTGTTGTTTCTCGCTAGGTGCCAATTGTTGAAAGGCGGTCCTGACATCCCCTTCGGTGATTTTTTCACAAGGCTTTCCAATGACGAATAATGGCTTCTCGCTCAAGATCAGAGCTCCTTGCTTGATGTTACTTGTAGCAAATACGCCCCATCCCTTTCCAGATGATGAGGGTTGGAACTTGAAGGCTGCGACGCTGGGCACTCGGAGGCTGTGATACGCTAGAAGAAATAAGCTACTGTAGACGCACCATTCAACAGATAAAGTGGCTCACGATGGTTCGATACATTCCTATCCATAATGACAGCATCTGAGTGTTAAATGTATAGTAGTTTGTGACCTTATAGAAGGAAAGTGATTGATTAAATGAACAGGCAGCAACCATAGGAAGTAAGCATATATATCCAGGGATCCGTGTGCGTCACGCGGGGTTATGTGCATAGTTATATGACCGTGTGCCTTGTCATGTAACCTGACACCACATATTACTCCAAAGTTGATGGGAGCAGATTAGTTATTAGTCAACCAAGAATCGTACGTTAACGTGTTTGACCCAGTGAGGGGTTTTTGAGCCAAAGCAGGCACTTAACGCTACATCTCTAAGCCGGGGATCTGGGATGGGATGAAACCTTCTCATTCTAGAACGCTGAAGGGTCGCTCACAGGCCTTGCTGTGCGCGTATCCTAAACTCACCTGCAAGTTGAAGCTACCGATTTGAGTTGAATGTTGACTTCATTTTAAAATCGGAGTTTTTGAACTACAATCTCTTCTGACATGGTTCAACAACACGAAATGAAAGCAAACTGAAAGCCCTCAAAGATTCACGTTGCAGAAGAGGGATCATGACTGTCAAAGGCTTGATGACGAGATAAGAGCGAAGAGTAGTTAGGTGGGCAAGTTATTGGCGAGCGATTTTACCCGCCATTTACTTTTCTTGACCCTCGCTGGTTGCAGAGCGTATTTGAATCCTATTGTATTAATACTGTAGCTAGTTGACGCATCAACAATGGACCAGTAGAAACATAGAAGCCGAACCAATGATCGCGCGTGTACTGGCACAAAAGGTCTTTCGCTTGCGATCTGTGTCAGCATACGAATGCTGATTGGTCTAGTTACTAGCCATCTCCTTCATCTGATTGGCTGAGCTTGGGTTACATTCCGCGCTCCCTCTTAAATCCAAGATCAAATTAGTGACTTTGAGCCAGAACTTTCGAGTCGACCAGATCAACACCCATTCATACTCGTAGCCACGTGAATCTCTCGTTCCTGAAAGCTTTTTGACCTCAAACCATCACGTCCCACCATTGACGGAGAAATATGAAAAGAACAGCTAGAGCTCGATTCTCCCTCGTCGTCTTTCTAGGGGTGGCCACCGCCAAGATTCTCCGATTAACTAATATAGGTAGTTATATCGTACAGATGCTGGAGAAGTAGACGCGTAGACTCGAGCACAATAAATCTGTAAAATTATGGAATCGCACGATGAATATGTCTACTAAATGAACTAAGTGCGTCTTTTTGCAACCAAAGCAAACTATTTTGAAGCCAATTCTTCTAGTACAATCCAGCTATGCGTATAAAATCTCGGAGTGATAATGCCAAAATTACAGCTATGAAGTCCTCAACTTACAAAAACCACCAGCATGCCAAAAGCCATACCATATCCCTTCAAATCAAGCAGCCCAAAGCCCTCAGAGAGAACCTCCGGACAGACCAACCATAAATGCAAACCCGCAGTACGAAGTATATCGAGCAAAACGACAAAAGTTGAAGATGACTTCAACATTCAAACTCGTTTCGCCAAGTAGCACCTAGATATAGCATCAGGGCAAACATAACGCCTATAGTGGCACATATCGACACGTATGAAGCCCAGCATCGCTATCAAACGAGACAGGTGCTCGGCACCTAGTAAAATAACTCCATATTGAAGCACTTGAAATTAGTTAATGCTTGCAAACTGTGGATTTTGTGCCGAGACGGAGGAGGGCGTGGGAAGCTTGTTTACAAATGCTAGATTCCGATGGCATATCTTTAAGCTGCCGACCACATTGCGCGATTTTTGCGAGATTTTGCGACTAGATGTCAATATTGGCTGAGTAGTATATGAAGGATCATCACCCCATACGTCTTTTGTATATACTGGTACGATAAGTGTACAGAGGTGGGGGCGTGGTGGCTGGTACTCATCTGCAGTTCGGGGGGAAAATAGATGCAGTCCCGGACAGTATGTATATGTGCATCTACTGTGTGAGTCGATTCGCATTTTTGGAAACATAATCTATGGGCGAACGTGAACGCTTGATATCTCACATATGCAGCAGCACTGCATAACATATCTGCTTGGGCACCAGTACATACTCGCCAATGCATAAAGTTCGCATTCGCAACGCCACACATGATGGCGTAAGATCTCGTGTCGTAATCGCACTTTCATTCGGCTGTCTGGTACCGCCCACTGCGACTTGCACAGGATTGATACCAGACAAGCGTCACTCCCGCCTATTCTCTCCGTCTAATATATATACGTTAAAATGAGAAGCTGCCGTACCAACCCGCCTCGCCTCTGCCGAATGCCCAAAGGAAATGTGAAATGGTCCCGACTCCATCGCTATCCACCCAATGCAAGCCCGAACCCAACCTAGCCCAACAGACCAAAATATGAATTCTCGAATCGAATAGATTCACCGGACCTGTGCCTCATATCCTGTCGATAACTAAGTTCGCGATCGCGTGGTCGGAGGGCGAGGGCTTGTGTACGACGAGGCACGAGAATTCAATGGCCTATCCAGCAAGTCAGCAAACAAACACCAACTCCACATCCCAAGCTCAACGACCATATGAGAATTCCACATACGAAGGTCTCTTCTCGCCATCATAGGCTGCATTCCAAGTCTTCACGAAAGCCCTCTGTGTCCGATCGGCATAATCCTCAGCTTTGACTTCCTTGACCGCCACCTTCGCGCCATCCTTCGTAAAGACCACATTCTTCTTCTCCATCTTGCGGACGCCGCGTTCCGCGAGCTCGTTAGAGTAGAGGTAGATCTATCGGTTCGTCGTCGTCGTCAGTCTCTTTCGTGTGGCAAGGAAAGCAACAGGGGAGACAAATTACCTGATAGCCTACCCAGCCCAGCCCTGCGACGACAGCGAAAAGAACCACCAGCGGGATAAGATTTCCGATTGCGCCCATGATGTCGTTGATTCCAATTATTTGGTAGTAGAGTTTCAAGAATTTCCTTTCCCTTGCGAGAGTTATCTATGAATGTAGATCGCGTACGAAGTACGAGTAGATAGATAGCTTGCGGGGTATGTCGATCGGTTTCTTCTCACTAGTGGGTGCGTGCCAACAAACAGTTGGGTAGTCGGGTAGGGAACTGGGAACCAACAACAAAAAGATGGGTAAAAGATCTGGCCCAGTTTCTGTCCCCTGAGCACGTCGCGAACTATTTATTAAACGGACTTTATTGGCGACGGTGCGGTTTCGTGGAACGGTGCAAATTCCCGAGCTGACCTGACCTTGAAACATGCTTATGAATGCAGGGGTGTGGGGGCGTTTGTACAATGTGTACATAACGCCGAACGGTAGTCGATAGATCTGATACTCCGTATGTATGTCAACTTGGCAACATGCGGGACGAGTTGACGAGATAGATGGGCAGGGATCAAGCGAGGAGCGCGAGGGTCTGTCGGTGACTTTTTAACTTTTGGAATTTGGGCCCATGTGCGTGTGAGAATTGCCTTGAGTGAAAGCGGTTCGCGTTTGGGTTGAAATTGAACGTGAGAGATACAAGGAACTTTCAAATTTGCGTGACAAGAGATAAGGGTGATTGGAATGGAATATCTGTAGCTTGTGTCTCTTATGGTCTTGTGGTCTTGTGGTCGCCCTCATCAACCAGTAGCACTGTTGACACATGTCGTCCAAGACGGAAAACGGAAACGTAGTTCAACTGGGTATCATGTATTGATTGCTGACGATGAGTACGATCAAACACAAGACTACACATATGTAGGTATCCTGACCATATACAACTAAACCTATCCATCCAACGCCGAACAATGCAAAAGACCATCAATAGGTTAACAAGCACGCTAGGTCCGATATGTGCTCTCACTTTAGAATACTCGCGCCCCTCCTATCCTTCTTCAAAGGACTGAACGAGAATCCCTCTTCACTGAGCATGTTGTACCCACCGCTAATAGGTCCCTGCTGCGCACGCCCTTTACCCAGCATACTCTTTCCCAGTGCCCTCGCCGCAAAGATGCCCTTACTGCTCGTAGGCTTTGTAGGCGCATCGTCCTCCTCCTCTGCATCAAACAGTGTCTTTCCGAGCCCACCCCCGTTGGAGGAAGAGCCTAGCTTGCGCTTCTTTTTCTTTTCGGCGGCTGGCTCTTCAGTGAAGGCAGCGAACGACATGATAGATTTACGAGGTTTGGATTTGAGGGATTTGGAGGTAGGTTTCGAGGACGAACCTTCTTCGTCAGCGTCTTTGAGCGGGATGGTGATAGGTGCGTTTTCCGAGTTGTCTTTGGATTGAGAAGACAGTTGAGATACTTCTTCAGTCACCATTTCGAGAGCGGGTGCTGCCGTCTTCTTGCGAGGCTTTGCGTTCGCCTTATTGGAGGCCGAGGGCGCAAGAGCTTTGGGTTTGGATTTGGGCTCTGCCGCCTTCTTGGGAGCCTTCTTTGGCGGGGCGGTGGGTGTAGCCTCCTGTGTGATACCCGATACGTCTTCCTCCTCCACGATCGTCTCACCAGGCGCAACGCTTCCTGTGCGATTGAGGAACGGCGTTAGGGAAAAGGTCGAAACATCGCCAGAGGAGCCGTGCTTCATTTTCTTTGCTAGGAAACCATTGCCAGGAGTTCCAAGGTTAGTTTCCGGTTCGACAGATGCAGCCATGCGTTTGCGAATGTTTGTTGCCGGTTTAACCGAACCTTCACGTTCGCGGGTAGCCTTCACGGGGGGTGCAGTCTGTGCTCGCTCGGCCTGTTCAAGTGCAGCCTCTTTCTCTTTGAGCTTGTCTTTGGTCGAACGTAGCTTTTCCCTGAAGGCATTGAGCTTGTCGTCAAGGACACTATTGCGGCCCTGCAGCTCTGCCAGAGTCTTGTGATACTCCTTCTCTTGCTTCTTACGCTCGCGCTTCTCCTCGTCCAACTCCTTCTTCAGCTCGTCGGATTCCGTCATGTTCTGCTGAGCACCCTTCTTGGTCGCTTTCTCGAGCTTCAAGCGCTGACGCTTCTCGTTCTCCAGCTCTTCTCGGAGTTCTTCTAGTTCGGAGTCGCGCTCGCTCCCCTTCTTGTTCGCTTTCTCTGCCTTCATGCGTGCTGCCTTCTCTTGCGCCAATTCATCACGGAGCTCCTCAATCTCTGCGTCCTGTTCCTCGCCCTGTTTGCTTGCCTTTTCGACCTCTTTTTTGCTGATCTTATCCAACTTGTTTTGTACGCGCTCTGTGGCCTGTTGTTGGGTCTGGAGATCCGCATACGCCTTTTCGACTGTCTTCTCGGTCTTGAGAAGTGTGGCCTCAGCCTTCAAACGCTCCTTCCTCTCCCTAGCCATCTCTTTACGGAGATCTTCCATCTCGGCACGTAACTCATCGTCTTGCTCCAGCCTCTTTCCTTGTTTAGCCAGAGCGCGTGCGGCAGTGCGCTTCTCGTTCTCGAGCTCAACTTGCGCAGTGTTTAATTGGCGCTGTAGCGCTAGCTTTTCGGCGAGTAGTCCGGCGTTCGACTCAACTTGAGCGCGTAGGTGGTCGACCTCGGGGCGTAGGGACGAGAGTTCGCGGTTAAGGGCAAGCTTGTCGGCCAGAATTTTATTCGAGTCGGAAGTGACATTCTCCATGGCTTTGAGTTCGGCCTAATAGGTATTAGCGGAAGAGCCCTGAGGTATCGCAGCATGAAGTGTAGCACTCACTTTTAGGTTCGCAGCTTCCCTGGTCTGCGTCCGCAGCTGGTTTTGCACCACTTCAGCTTCAGCTTTGCGCTCGTCTAGCTGAATCAAAGCCTCGTCCAAGGCAGTTTCAAGACTATCTGCGCGCGCCTGTTCCTCTTCAAGCTGGTCGTGGAGCTCGTTGATTTCATCCTGCAAAAGGCACTCGCGCACTCGCAACATCCTGATGTCTTCATCCTTGACAATAGTCTCAACTGAATGCTTGCTGCGTTCCAGGCTCAACTCAAGGCATGCTGTCCTGAGGGAATGCTCGAGCTGTGTACCGGTTGAGACACTTGGGTTGACATGATCGGTCACAGGCTGACTTACGTCTTTGGTTTCAGCGTCATATTCGGTCTCCATACTGGTAAATTATAAGTATATCCAGAGTGAAGATGCGTTGGGGAGGATGGAGTCTTGAGTAGGTGGAGGGGTGGGTGTCTTGAAGTGAACGCGTCGTAAACAAACAAGCTCGGGAACTACCGATCGCGCCAAGACCTCCATCCACCCGCGCATTCATCGTTTGTGAATGCGAACATGTGGAAGATGGCATAAGATGAGCATTTTTGACGCCGATCCCAAAGTTCAAATGCTATCATAATTGCTCACAAAATCACACCTCCTGTTCACACGTCACGTTTGCACACCCCGGCCCAATATCATAGGATAGGTATTGCTTGGCGTTGATTACGTAGCCTATCTCAATCGGCCACCTTTCAACCTCAGGGCCATCTCTCGAGCTTCGAATCTCTACCCCACACAGCCCAACACTCACAATGCGGTGGATACAGCTCCTCACAGCCTCTCTGTTGCCATTCACGGCTCTGGCAGCCAAGAAGTCCTCGGCCGACCGTTTCAACGACTTCCGCTCCAAATCGCAATCTGGCCCGTTAAAGCTCGACGATGCAACTTACAAGCAATTGACAAAAGCCCCAAGAGACTATAGCGTCGCAGTTCTGCTGACTGCTTTGGAGACTCGATTCGGATGCCAACTGTGCAGGGAGTTCCAGCCAGAATGGGACCTGTTGGGCAAAAGCTGGGCGAAGGGAGACAAGAAGGGCGAGACCAAGCTGTTGTTTGGAACTTTGGACTTTGTGGACGGGAAGAACACCTTCCAATCTGTAAGGAAAACTGCTTGTCATGTTGGGAACCGAATGTTGACTTTAGTAGTTAATGCTCCAAACTGCCCCGGTCCTCTTTTACTTCCACCCCACTGTGGGACCGAACGCAAAGGCCGATACGCAACCCATCCGATTTGACTTCACCGCCGGGTAAGATCAACGACAATACTATACTCGTGACTGTCTAATTCAATTCTAGTCCTCAATCCGCCGAACAAATACACGCTTGGGTTTCCCGTTACCTCCCTGCCGATGTTCCCAAGCCTCGCCTTAACCGACCTATCAACTGGTTGAAGATCATCTCCGTCATAACCGCCGTTCTTGGAGTCGTTACCTTCATTGCCGTTGCATCTCCTTATATTGCTCCCATCTTGCAGAACCGTAACCTATGGGCCGCATTCAGCCTGATCGCCGTGCTACTCTTCACCAGTGGACACATGTTCAATCACATCCGCAAAGTGCCATATGTCTCCGGCGATGGCAAGGGTGGCATCAGCTATTTTGCTGGCGGCTTCAGCAACCAGTTCGGTCTAGAGTCGCAGATTGTCGCTGCCATGTGTATGTTGGACCCAAGAATGGTGACGGAAGTCATGCTGACCAAATTCCTTAGACGGTGTCCTCTCATTTGCGACCATTTCTCTCGCGCTCAAGGTCCCTCGCATTGCCAACGCCCAAGCTCAACAGCTTGCCGTTTTCGTCTGGAGTGGCATCCTTCTATGCATGTACAGCTTTCTACTTAGCGTGTTCCGAACGAAGAACGGTGGATACCAGTTTTGGCTGCCTCCCTTCTAAGCAAGATATGTGTTTATTTTGGAAAGATGGTAGTGCAGGCTGGAAATGGAGGGATGATACAGGTTGTTCAAGGAAAAGTTCGCGGAACAGCCCATTTTATAAGATATTCTTGAATGAAATGGGAGGTAGCGATTATAACGGGTGCTCGCTGTCGTTGTTTCTTTGGAGGAGTGGCCGCTTCACAGGATTGCGATTGGGGCGGATATTGACACGAAGGAAAGCATGGGGCTGCTAGCGTCATATAACTGTATCATATGTATGGCGTTCAGTTGGAAAATGGAAAAATTATTTTTTCTCTCAGGCCGGAGTGCTGGTACTACTTCAGATCACTCACGTAACTCCAGAGCACAATTCCAGGCAACTACTTCACGACCACATCATTATCTGCACTTAACCAAATTTCGTACATATCGCCAACATGCATTCGCATTTCCACCGTCCAGTGACTGATGTGTACATACGGGCAATTGTTCAACCACAGCCGCCAACAGGCTTCATATGCCATGGATACATTGACACGGCGAAGCATCGCAGACCACCAGGCCATCTCAGTCCAGAAACCATGACCACAGACAAACACCACTGAACCAGGCCAAGAACTCTCCATAATTCCTTCCTTCCATAGAGTCGGGCCAAAAACACAAAAGCCCAGCAGAGTGAAAACACCATGTAAACCCAAGCTTCGTCACCAATCCGATCTCAGGACCAGACAGACGCGGAACTTAGAGTGTCTATTCCTCGTCGCCACTCATGCACTCGGTCTTGGTAGGCGAGGTATCAACGATACCAGCGGTATCAGCAGCAGCGGCCTCGCCGTTGGTTTCCTTCTCGTTCTGGACGGTCTCTTGCTCCATCACCTCGCTCTTCTTGTTACGGCTTCGTTTCTTGGGCGAACGCTCACCGTCTTCAGTCTTAACAGGTGCCTTGCGCTTAGGCGACGCCTTCTTCTTCATAGGTGTGGCATCCTCGCTGCCCTCACCGTCCTCAGTCTTGACAGGCGCCTTGCGCTTAGGCGAAGCCTTCTTCTTGACGGGAGTTGCATCCTCGCCGTTCTTGGCCTCAGCTTCGGCGTCACCCTCACCCTCGGTGGCAGCGGTGGATGCAGTTCCCTTGGATGGTTTCGGACGAGCTCGCTTCGGCGTCGTGGATGCGGAGACGGGAATTGCGGTTCCGGTCTTGATGGCTTCAATTTGGTCTTTGTACGTGTTCCTAAGGCGGAGAACCATCCTCTTGCAGGAGATGACGGATCGGCCGACGGGAATGGGGCAGGCCTGGTAGATGAGTTAGTTAAGGTGAGGTTGAGAGAGGAGGGAGGGAGGTGTTACGGAGATTCTAGCGTCGACTTGGCTAGCATTGTCGAGTAGGCTGATGAGGTAACCGATCTGTAGATGGGTTAGTGGGGGTTGTTTTGCGTGGGAGAAGAGAGGGATGGAGGGATTTACGCGTTCGCCGTCGGTCCAGGGAGTACCTGTCGCGCCGGTCTTGGGGTTTTCGACTTTCTCTGTGTCAGACATGTTGAATTGTTGTGGTGCTTGGACGTATGCGAGGACAATGGCGGGTGTTCTTAATGAGGAAGCAGAAGTAAAGAATTGGGTTGTGTTGGGGAGAAGGAAGGATGGAGGAAGTGGACAGGGGGTGGATCTTATATAGGTGGAGACGTCGTGTGGTGAGGGTGAGAGGGTGAGGGGGTGAGGGTGACGTATTATGGAGGCATTGGGGTTCACGGGGCTGGCGGTCTCACTTTCACCGCAGAACTGAATTGTCTGTGAGCGAGGACATGGGTTTGGTGAGGGTGATAGGGCGAAGGTTGGGCCAAGGAACTGAGGGGTTATAGGTAGTTATTCAATTGAACAGGTCATTAGCCTTGTAGTTGAATCGAATTCGAGAAGAATACTCATCGATGTAGTGCTCCCGTATCGAAGTACCTATTGTATCTGTTATTACCTCAGCTTATCAGCCATGAGTGCTTCAGAACATGATATATCGAATAATGACACTCACCCTTCGAAAAATGTCTCTATAATATTGTTACAATTGAACAGGTTTACTCTCCCAACTACTCCTACTCCTTCTTACTCCTACCAACCTGACAGCACCCCAAAACTTGAAAACATCATTCGCACCCATCCATCACTTTACCTCACTTCCCCAATCCCAAGTCCCCAAGAACTAAAAACAAAACTCACTCTCCATGGTCTGCAGCAAAAGACGAATGAGCAGAAAGCGTAATGCTGTTGATGTGTTCAGCACACAAGTTTATATCGATATCAAACATGACATCGAACTATGTCAGAGTTAATTCATATCGTATCCAAATCATAAATAACTCTTTTTCATTCCATCGAACGGAGTGCTATAGACTATTGCTACCTCCACACGTACGTACGTAGACAACAAACCCGGCACATGCATCTATACACACAACGACGCAACAACATCCTACCACAAGACGTGACAAAACGAAAAAAAAGAAACAAACATGAGAACCCCCACAAATACTAACAAATACCAACAACAAACCCACTACCCAAGTAAACAGCAGTCCACACATACACATGGACGAAAGAAGACCAGAATAAAACAAAACAAATAGTTAGATAAGAAAAAGACCACTGGAAATGCGCAAAGATGATGATATAATAAAGGGCATATAAAAAGATCAACGATGGGACTCCCCTAAATCCAAAGTTTATCCCAATTCCAACTCCGATTGCGATTCCGATAGCAATTCTATTTCGAATATCAAATCCGTTTCCCAAAGCCAATGCGGATAACGCCTCTCAATAGAGATTCCAGGGTATCATAACAGCACTGCCTCATTCACACACTTCCCACGACGTATCGTCAGAGTTCCTACCCTCCTCTGGTATCCTCATTGCTCGATGCTCTACTTGCGTTTACTCACCACCACTGTCCTCACAGTCTCCAATCAACGGGAGATTATAATTCCCATGCTATAGGATCACCTGTTCTAACAGGTCGTCCAACGTGCCATCGAGATCCGTGACGTCCTTGACACTGCCGCCCTGCCAAGTCAGTTCTTCATCCAGGACCATCGGATCACCTAGGTCGACATTCCAGCCTTGTCCTATGTCTGCATCTCCGATTCCATTCGGTTTCAAGATGTTGGCATGATTGACGGTTGATAGGCCATTGGTGAGGAATTTCTTGCTACCTGGTTGTGTGTCGTATATGTCCTCCATGCCGGTGGTGTCCAGAAACCGCGAATTTGATATCGAGCCAGAGATCAATGGGACTTGTCCGAGATAGCCGTCACCTAGCAGCAAAGCTAGTCTGAGGTCTTCCATACACATGGCGGGTCGTTTCCGTCGTTCTTCGGCTTCGACGGGCAGCTCGCCTCCACCGACCCTCACTAATTCTCCTCTGGCTACTTTGGCCTCTTCGCGATCGACGCGGCGCTTGTAGTCTGCTGTTCGAATATAGCCTGTTCCGTTCGAGGAGACGAGCTGGAAGAAGTTCGAGAGGGCTTCTTTGATGTATGTTTCAGTGGCAATGTTCATGTACTCTGCACAGTCGGCCGTGTGGCCCGAAGCGAGCCCGGCTCCGTAACATATGGGAAGGAGACGCTGCTGAATGGTGAGGGCTGTTGGGAATTCGTGGGTTTCTGTGAAGAGAGAGGATGTGTAGCGTTTGCGTATCTCGAGATCCCAGTCTACACCAGATAGTCAGTTCATCGGACCGCCAGCATGAAAAAGTCACGTGGATATACGTACTCGTCTTCCCATAGCCTCCGGCCGCACTTGCCGGCCCGCTCTCTGGCAGCTTCACCCGCCTAGCCTCATGATACTCTTGCATCACAGTACCCACGCCGTCCATAGTCGGTGCCCACGTAGCATCTAACCCTGCAGTCGGCGCCTGATGCATAGTCTTCAATCGCTTCCTCTCCCTACGGTTCAGCTGCATGATCTCGTGTTTCAACCGCTTCTCGCTCTCGTCACCCGTCCCCTTGACTACCCCGCTGCTCGGCTTGTCACTACTGCTGACCCAGCTCGCGACGCCCGGCTCGGGCTGATCCCGCCACAGGTTCGCATACACGCCCATCATGAATGCATTGTGCGCATGTTCGAGCGTGGGGGTAGTGAGTATCCTATCCAGCCGCTGGCTTAGCTCCTCCTGATTCAGGTTTCCGAGCAGAAATGACTGTATTGAAGTTCTGTATGTGATGAGGTCGGCATCGCTTATGGATGTCTTGATTATCGTGTAGAGGGGCTCGACATCGATGCGCGGTGCGCGCGGTTGCGAGGGCTTCTTGTCGGACTTGAGGAGCGCGACGTCAGGGAGCGATTTCGAGGACAGGATAGGTGTTGTGGAGACATTCATTTCATTTGGGCGGATTGTGCCTGTCATGGCGGCGGCAATTGCAGATTGGCCGAGGTGTTGGTGTTGCGCGGTGTGGTCGGTCGGCGGGTCGAATGCGCGTGACGATGCGCGGCGTGGAGGAGAAGCAGACAGCCCAGCAGCCTCCCACAAGCCCGCTGATGCCTTTTAGAGGTGCGGACTTGTATCGCGGAGGTGATTTGAGATGAGCCCTGATGAAAACTAAATGAATAGGGCGTTGCGTGGGGAGTGAAGGGATGGCTTTGTGGTGGTGGTGGTGATGGCGATGGTGGTGGTGAGGTGAGGCTGGTGCGGGAGGTCGTTGAGCCGGGGACGGTGGAAGCTTAATCTATATAAGTCGATCTATGGATGATGTCTCAACCAAATGTTGCCCATACAATAGCATAGCAACTGATTGGTAAATCACTTGCACCCAGGCCCTTCTTGCTGCTTCTCTTGACGATGTTGGCAAATTTAAAATATCACACAGATTTACATGCACTTGTAAACCATTCATCTACATCGAGAATCTTCGCTTTTCCCATGCCCTCCTATTTTGCTATCTAATGCTTTTCGGAAATCCACACAAACACCTTCACGACAATCCATATGCTCCAGCCAACTAACCATCATCTCCAAAAACATCTGTCAACTCGACCATCCCCACACTCCAGACCTCTCGCTCATCCTCCATCTCATCGCTCGACAGACCCAGCCCTCCCGCACCACCTTCCGCCTCCTTTCTTTCCCTTGCCTGTCCCGCCAACCTTAACGCAACCCTCTTGAAATAATCTCCCATGCTCCTCTGCTGGCCTGCAGAAAGGCTCTTACCCGGCCCAGCCATGTACTTGTCGAATACTACGCTGCCTTCGTCCACGACAGAGAACATTGCAAGGAATGCCGCCTCTGAAGAGAGCTTGATGGGAATGACGGGGTCACGGACCGACGCGAAAATAGGGGGTGTGACGAGTGGGATGTGTGGCCGCACGAGCTCGTTGTGCTGTCTAGCGACGGTGCGGAGAACAACTAGCGTTAGTCGGCGTGTATTTATTGGCGTCCCAGGTTCGATGACGAGCGCGAGAGCTTCAAATAGTGGTTTTGTATGGTCGTACGTCTTGTTGGTCTTTTCACCGAGAAGGTATTTCCCTGCTGCCAATACAGAATTATCTGAGATGATGGGCTGCGAGTGGGTAATGCCTAGAGAGATAATGTTGACCGTCTCGTCAGGAAAGCCATCGACTAGAGCTTGAGGCGAGTCTAAGAGGATAGCGTTGAGTGCGAGGATAGATGCTTTGGAAAAGTGCGTTGTCAGAACGCGAGCTTTGATGAGGCTTCCCGCAACATCGTTTGGAAGACACCCTATCAAGGCACCGAGGAGTCGAGCGTTGGTTATTGCCATTGTATCTAGGCTGTGTCAGACCCACATATGTACATTTCAATAGCAGCGACTTACCATCTGAATCATCGGTATCGGTATCGATGAGTCCCAATATCGCAGTTCGACTAGCCTCGTACATGTTCTTGCCAACCTTGCTCACCACCTCAAACAATGCCTTGAACATAGCTGTCCTAACGGCTTGATCACTGGTCTTAGACCCAGTAACCAGTTCGGAGATGAGCGGATCCACCCTGGGCGTTAGCTTGATGAGAGTACCAAGGGCTTTCGCCGCACGCGCACGCAGCAGATCCGACGAAGTGTCGGCGAGTGATTTCGCAAACGTTCGCTGAAGCTGGGGCAAGAAAGGCTTTAGGAACGTAGGAATCTTCTCGAGGAGGTTGTTGAGCGTCAAGAGAATAGCGGCCTTAACCTCAGTCGAGCGTTCCGTTACCACACGAATTAGCGGACCGGTGATGTGGGTAACAAAGGGCTGCAGAGCTTTTGAGTCTGTACGATCAATGATATCAGAGACCGCTAGAGCAGACTGAATACGCTGTTCCACGGACCCATTCATCAGGCCTTGCAGGAAGATGGGGAGAATAGCCATAATGCCCTTTGGCAGAGAGAAACCAGCCAGGTTGGCGCCAGCGACACCAACTTGTAGCAACGTTTGTCGCGTCGAGATGACGAGTGTTTCCATCTCCTCCTTGCGTAGTTGCTTGGTGAGTGCACTGAGACCAGTCCATGATGCCTTGACCACCTCTTTATCGCTATCATCGAAGGAGGCAAGCAACGCTGAGATGAGGTTGGGATAGTACCGGGAGAAGTCAACCTCGGTTTCTTCGAAGAATTTAGCCAAATGTATATCGGCTCTTGCCCGCCTGTGCTCGTCGTCATGCTTGACCAAGGCGAGCATCACGCTCATGGCCGTGTTGAGGCCATCAAATTCATCGACTGAAAGTAGCACACTGTCGAACGCAGTCTCGAGCTCAGACCTCAGCTCTTCATCCTTGCAATTGAGAATGTTGTCCATGATCGTGTTGAGGACAATCGGCAGGCGTCTAGTCATAGCTCCACTAGCTACTTCAGCCAAAGACGCAATCGCTCGGGCATTGAAAGCAGACATGGGGGGTTTGAGCAATGTTGGCAAGAGATTTGGCAGGATGACGTTGGACCGCGCATTGTCGGTGAGCAGAGTAAGAAGGGCAGAAAGAGCATTCTGAGCTTCATCTTCGTCACGGAGGAGAGAGAGGAGGTGCGGCAGAACCTGGTCAATAGCCTTCTTTCCGAGGATCTCTTGCAATGCGTCAAAGGCCTCGGCGGCAGCTTCGCGAACATCATTGTTGGGGTCAACGAGAGCCGACCGCACGACTTGGATAAGTGTAATCTCGTAGTCCTCGAGTTGCTCAGGCGAGGCAGCTGCAATGAGTTCCTTGAGCGCCATACATATGCCTTGCTTGGCATCTGTGTCGGTGGACTGTAATCCTTCTTCTAGCGTGGGCAACAGACTTGCGAGTACGCCATCTCCAGCCTTTCTGATAAGCTCGCCCAAAGCGTTCCCAGCGATGACCTTTTGCTCCATGTTTGAGCTTGCGAGACGACGAATGATAAGCTGAGTAAGTGTGGGGATGAGTTCGCGGAGGGTACGCGGCGTCGCCACCAAGGCTTTCCAGACATTGATCGCGGCTGATCGTACAAGGCCTGAAGTATCGCAGCGGCAGATGTACAAAGCGGAGAGAACCTTGTTGCGTTTGTCCTCTCCAAGAACTTCGAGCAGAGACTGCCCAGCTTCCTTTGCTCCCTCTTCGACTTCGTCCTGCTCGGCTTTGCTGCTGATACCTGTAAGATTGAATAACAAATCCCCCACAAGCTCGACAGAGCTGAGACGAATACGGTGGCTGTCGTCTGCGAGTCCTCTCTCCAGTTCGGGTAGCAAAAGGTCGATTGCTTTGGTGGCGAAATTCTTAACCAAAAGGCGACCAGCCCGCAGTGCGGTATCCCGGATAGATTCGATATCGTCTGCCAGACCGCCAAGAATCGACGGAATGATTTTACTGAGATAGTTGGCGAAGCTATTACCAAAGCAAGCTGGCAAGAAGATGAAAAGGGACATGAAGCCTTCGCGGACAGAAGGCTTGCTGCTTCCCACATTCTGAAGGATGCTTGGGAGTGTCTCTTCCAAACGGCCAGTTCCGAGACCAGCAAGAACTTCGGACAGAGCTTGTGCGGATCCCAGCCTGTCTCCGGCTCCGGTATCTGATTTGAGGGTAGCCATGAGGCTGGGGATAAGGTCGGGTAGTGCGTCTTCTCCGAGTTTCTCCATAAGTGACCCAAGTGCTTTGGATGCTGTTGCTCTTGTGGTTGGTACAGGGTCGACGATGGCAACACGCAGACCACCAACTAGAACTGGCAGATGTGATATGAGGTCTTTCCGTTCTGTAAGATGGGCTAGACTGCCGATAATCTGTGCAGACTTTCGCTTTGTTGCGGATCGGTCTCCCAGTCCCCGCTCTAGAATGCGGACCACAAGAGCAAGTGATGGTGCGTCGAGGTAATGTGCGAATTGTACCTTGATGAGAGCGTCAAGGGCATCATCAGTGTATTTGGTGGGATCGCTTAGAGCCTTGAGAAGGATGTTGACAACGCTCTTGATCTCGGGGTTACTTATGACTTCGCCAAAGCGCTGTAAGCTTCGATTGGCAGAAGCGCGGACTTCTTTGTGGCTGTCGGTTAGAACGGTAGTCAACGGTGGGATGATTTCGGGCAAACTCAGCGAAAGCATCTGAGGATCGAGGTACGCCATAGCTCCTAGGGAGTCGCATGCTCCTTTTTTGCTTCGCCACTGATGATCGTCCAAACCCTCGAGTAAGATCGGTAGGACCTGTTTCACTCCGTACGAAGTGAGTGTGGAGAAACAAGTCTTCGCCGCGTCAAGACACGCTTCTCTGACGTCCGCGCTAGAATCTCCAAATCCAGCGAGTAGTTGCGGAACAAGTTGGATGACGTATGGCTCAAATATACGTCCAAGGATGAGAGAAAATAGTTCGTATGCTAAGAAGGCACCTTGTCGTTGGTGGACTTCCTTTTTATTTTCCGTGGCTCCTCTCAGTGTGGACATTATGCGGTAATGCTTGAGTACGCCGAGGCCTTTCCCGAGAACAATACCAGCCAACCCGTACGCAGCACCACGCTGCGCGGGATATTTCTTCGAATTTAGGAGCTGTTCCAGCATCTTCTCAACGTAAGTAGATAGCTCTTGCTCGGATGTCCTGACCAAGGCTGGAAGACACTGGGCTACGGCGTATTGTACAGTCTCCGATGGCGTGCTCAGAGTAGCCAAAAGGCGCTGAACCACCTTAGGAACTCGCTTGTCTCCTGCTCTAAGATGTCTTCCCAGGGCGCCATACAGAATGATCACTGCTTCGTTGACCTGATCGTACATCTCCGACTTTCGGTCGGGGCTTTCAAGTGCAGTTTCAAAGAGCTCCATCAATGGCTCCACCAAAGACTGTGCTTTACTTGTGATGATCGAGGTGGATGCATCGACCATTCCTTCGCGAACTGTAGCACTTTGATCTCCGAGAGGCCCGTCATATACCATGAACTTGAGGAAATCGACCAAGTCTTCATCTTTGAAGGACGATGTCAGCTCTTTGAAACCAAGCGCTATGCCATCTCGAGCTTCCCAAGGATCGCGAAGATCCACCTTGCGCGGCATGCCATACTCGTCTCGTTCCGGGACTCGCGGTTTTGCCTTCTCTTTATATGATATCTGTAAGCTTTCTATGATGTTCGGGAAAATCTCGGGGTATTTTGAGACAGTGTCCCCGATGGAACGTGCTGCTGCTCGCCTGAGCTGCTTGTCGAGTGAGTCCAGATACGGAGCCATTCTAGCTGCCACATCTGCGGTCAATTCGAGCTCGTTATCTTCCCATATGGTTCGTGCTAATTCCACGTTCTCTTCCACATCGTCATGACAGGCTAGCCAAATCTCATCGCTAAACTTCATATCGTTCATATCAAGATCAGCATCGATAGCCTGTAGTACCGTAGTGCGAACAGAAACTTCTGGTACAATAGTGCCTTTCAGCAAGGCTCCTAGCTCTGCATCTGTGATAGTAGCAGCCAGCCCACGAGCGAGGTCCATGATGCAATCTTTGACTAATTTGTAGTGCTGGTTATAACGCTGCATCGAGAAGATCAGTATCTCAATAAGATCTTGGCGTGGGAGACGGTCATCCGAGCCTATTCTGATCAGTGACGAATTGCTGATTGTATTCTTCCACTCACATGAATTTGTATGGAATGATAGGAACTCGAGGGCCAAAATGAGCTGCTCATCGGCATCTTCTGACGAAGAGCGTCCAATGCCACCTTTCTCAAGCACAAGAAAAATGAGTGGGAAGCAGTAGGCCAGTGTTACAGGGTCCAAAGGCCGTTGTTCACTCATAAAGCGAAGTCGGTAGAGGACTCTCGTCACTAAGTCTGTAGATTGTCAGCAGACAACAAAAAAGTATGTTGGTAATACATACCGCCAAGATCTTCTTCTGCATATTTTTCTGGAAGCTGTATTGAGCCAATGGTCCTCAAGGTAGATACTCCGACAAAAGGTCGTAGAACCCCCAAGCGTGTGGAAATCCGGTGAGAGCATTGAATGAAAGCCGTTGCTGGGGAATCTCCAAGAATCAAGCCAGCACCTGCTCGGATGACCTGAATGAGTCGGTTCACTGCAGGACCCATCCAACGCTCTGCTTCAGTTGGTGGCCCGGTTGCCAAACTTTGAATAATACCTACGCCGCGCCTCATCTTCCTCTCAACAGAGCTTACTGCGTCTCTGATGGTAGACTCTTTTGCGAGTTGGGCATTGACCTTGGCTTGTTCGTCCGCCGTGAGCTTCTTCTTTTGCCCTGTCTTCTGCGCCAATTGAGCTCGTAGGTCCTCTTCCCATTTCAAGGTATCATAGTCTTTTGTGTTCTTGTCGATTGCTACTGGGGCCTTTTTAGAGAGTACATCAACGTATGCGGTTCCTTCTGGCGTACGAAAGATGGCAGCTTCGGTTGGGCCAACAAACTCCAACTGTTCGGGGTCAAGGTCCTGACTAAACTGCTTGACAATAACTGGCAGGGCGACCTCTGGGGCAACGAATGCTAGATCTGTGTAAGCACTGTATGCTGCCTTTGCAATCGCTGGAACAAGGTCATTCTCCTTTGTCTGTTCTTTAATCAGCTTTCATCGTCACTAGCATTTGAAGTAGGCTCACCGCGATGATGGAATTAATGGAGGTCAGGCAATCTTCCAGATGGTCTCTCACGAGTTGGCCAGGATCTACTCCCATTCGGAGACTGACATCTATCCAAGATGTTCGAGGAAGCAGCTCCGGCCTTACTAAGCCCAGAAGATCGATTGACTGTTTGCGTCGAACAGCAGCATCCACGTCTGATTGGTACTTTGACAAGGTCTCTTCTGGCAGACATATACTGTTAATTACGGAATACAATTCAGCGGTACCAGTCTTTGCAGCAATCGCAGCGCTCTCCTTATCTCCTAGTGCGTCCGACTTGTACCACGACCAAAGTCCTGCAGTAATCACGCTGCTAATCGTTGATGGCGCTTGGATGTACACCTGCGTCAAGGCTGCCTTTGCCAATGACTTGGCTTTTCCAGAGATACCATCGGAAACTACAAAGAAGATAAAAGCGTGTGCCCATGCTTCTTGAGCCTCGTTAGAAACACTTTCGTCTGAGAGCCACGGTGCAACTGCGGTCAAAGCACGTAACGCTATCGCGACATCGTCTTCGGTCGATATCTTTGAAAATACACGAGTGTTAAGCAGGAACGAAGGTTTCGGTTTCAGCGTGAATGATTGAGGGATGACATCCGATTTTTTGGACACAGCAGCCAGCTTCACATCATCCAGAGCGTGGACTTTGCTTGCAAGCAGAGCTGTGACATAGTGAGCTACGGTTACCAAGCCGTTCTGTGTTGCGGCAACAGGATTAGCAATAACTTCTTGCCAGATCTCTACAAGCTTAGGTAGGGTGGCGTGGCAGAATGAAAGCACATCTGGCTGGGAGAATTGCGCAGACGATAGTCTCCACCATATATCGGCTGTGCGGATAGCCCAAAGTCGGCGAATGGGGATGCGCTTGTCGGCGATACCCTTGGTGAATGCATCAGACACAGTCTTGTCCAACGCAACACCATTAGCCAGACCAAACGTCAAATGTTTGCTCAGAGCTGTGACGTGAGCGACGGTTGCAGGCTCATTGGGCTCTTTCAAAGCAACTGGAGCGAGCCCAGCCGGAATCTTTTGTGACAAGGCTACGGACTCTGGCAATGCTGCGAGCATCTGCGCGTGCATGACTTTCTGGTCTACTCCACTGACTTTGCCCTGCTTCAGGGGATTCAGTATCTCATCGGCTACTTTGCCGACGGCTGCATCGTCTTTTGATCGCGAAGCCAGGGCTTGGAACGTACGGAGAGCGCCGGCGCGGATGGCGGGGTTGGTGGACTTAATGTTCGATAGCAACGGCTTCAACAGGTTCCCTAGAAGCACTTCAGAGAGATCCAGAGACGCCGGCAAAGCCAGAAACATGGGCGTTGCGATGTCATTCAACACAACTTCTGGGGCCCTGAGGAGGGCTTTTTCGAGCGAAGGCACGACTTCCTTCCGCAATTCCTCTAGGGTCGGGAAGGCGT
Organism: Helminthosporium solani; assembly: GCA_022560085.1. Lineage (NCBI taxonomy): Eukaryota > Fungi > Ascomycota > Dothideomycetes > Pleosporales > Massarinaceae > Helminthosporium > Helminthosporium solani. Next base: position 76,166 of record JAFISD010000092.1, read on the forward strand.
CAAAGAAGTCGTGCAAGGCGTTCGAGATATGATCTGGCAATTGGCTTCGCGAGCCGACGATTTCACGCACGTAGAAGGCGTAGTAGTCCTGTTTGTGGCCTTCCAGAGCCGGCTTGATGAGAGGCTTCCGAGAGCATACGCCAGCGATAACCCCAAGCAGCACAGCATTGCCAGCCGTAGGAGATGAGCCCTTGGCCGTGAGTGTAGCGACCAGCTGATTCAGGGCCTTTTCCCCCAACTCGTCCGAGGTGAGCAGGGCACGCAGCGCCCGCCGTACAGCTACGAGGGCCGAATGCTTGAGGCGCTGTGCTCGGCGGTCCTCCCCTATGCTCATACACGTCTCCAGCACTCTCGCCAGCACCTGCGAAATGTCCAACCCGTGTTTCGCCCATCGCTCAGGCACACGCGCAAACTCGAGCAGCAGCACCGCACACCAGTCAACGAGCACCACGGCGTTGACATGGGCAATCCCCTTCTTCACACATTCCCGCTTGAGGAATTCGACTGTGGCCGGCAGTGCAAGGGCGCCATTGGGGCTGTTGATGAGGTATTGGAGAACTCGCTCGACGGCTCGTCGCGAATCGCGGTCGATGTACAGCGGATAGGTCTCAAAAAGAGTTTCTAGGAGGAACTTGAGGTCCGCATTTGCGAGAGCTGCGCACAGCTGTCAGTTACCATGTGACCTGCCACTCCATTCACTGCTTCTGCTACGTCTACTCACTGTCGTCTGCGACCGTGTGCTGCAGCCCGGACAGCTCTACAATTCTACGCTTCGTGGAACTGGTCACGAGGCCCTTGCGCACTTCTGCACGGTCGATGGCAGCCAATTTGCCCGCCCCATCTGCTGCATCCATCATGTGCTGTCCATAAGAGAGCGTACGGGATTGTCGTTGTTGGTGTTGTTGTTGTCGTTGTTGTCGTCGTGGTGGTGGGGGCAGGGCGTGAATCTACCTTGCACACATCACCAGATCTACTAATATGTAATAATAATAATTTTGAGGCTGACCTGCCTATAAGAGGTTCCTCCTCACTTGCCCTCCAGTAGGACCGAGCGCCGGCCGCACTCTTCTTTCTATGCCTCCCCACCATCTACGCCCTTTTTCCTCTTCACAAACTTCACTCTCCGCCCTTTGGGAATTTCATCGCAGCTAGTAGCAGCCTCCCTGCACCCTAAATGCGTCCAAACGGCTACTTCGCCCGCCCTAATCTTGATCTAGCCAAAGATCAAGCCCCGTGGTACTCTATACGGAACTCCCAGCCCACCTAAAGCCACCCAACGTGCTCGGCCGTACATTGCCACATTGCCTGCCTCGCCGGGTGAAGAAATCGATTGTTGCCAGCAATGGCCCCAAACAAGAAAAAGAAGAAGACCGCCGCCGCCGCCAATCCCGCCCGTGGCTTCGCTACCACTTCAATTGCTAGCAAGCCCAAGCTGGAAAAGGCTGCCGTCGTCAAGGACGACCATGTCCTCAAGAAAGACACCCCCGTGGCCGTAGATGCCGTGCCCGAGGTTCCAGTACCTGTCAAGACCGCTCCGGCAAAGGCTGACCCTACACCTGAGGAGCTCGAGGCCCAGCTCGAGCATGACGAGCTCCAGTTGCTGGTGGAGAAGTTCGCTTCCAAAGTTCGAAGAGAGTCGAATCGACAAGTGGCTAAATTTCAGACCGATCGTCGCGTCCTCCGTTCACAGTCTGAGAATATGACTGTGCATGATTGGTTGTCCCCTGAGATACACGAAGCAGTCATCTCCTTGGCACGGGCAGAATCTAATGACTCCAACCGGAGACAAGCCCAACAGTCTTTTCTGAAAGTGCTTTCCGAAGAAGATGCATTGACAAGGTTATGGTCGCTAGATCTGACGCTACGTGATCTTGGTATCGAGCCTGAACACATCGAGCCCGTCCTACGCTGGCTCTGTGCGAATGCAGCCAGCGTTGACAAGGCTGCGAGCGTGTGGGGCTTGCAGGAGGCATTAGAATGGCTTGCTTTAGACAACTGCGAAGGCGTCTCGTTCTCGTATGGGGAGCCCAGGACGCAGCGGGCTCGTGCTGACTCTCCAAACATTTCACGTCCAAGTACTCCACTGTCTATTACTTCTATCACAGACGTTGCAGTATCTCGAGGATCAGAAACGGAAGCATCTAAAGCTCATAATCTACCATTAGCTGCCAAGCCTACTCTGGCTGAGCCTGACCATAGTGATGTCAATGTCAGCGATCTCGATAGCGATTTGGAGCCGGACCAGCTTATTCCTACCTATCTCAAAGTGAAGAGTAAGCTTTTCGAGCTTGACCCTGATGCTGGGGAATCGCCTGCAGGAAAACAACCCAAGAAAGGCAAGGGACGAGCTGTGAAAGCTTCTGACCCTCCGAAGTCTTCAGCCGTTCGGAAACTAATGGCACAACTCCAACAACTTGAATCCGATGCTCTCTTCGACCAAGACGAAGCACAATCCTTGTGGCCCGCGAAACGGAACCAAATCGCGCAAACCAGGGCCATTCAGCGAGCATCCACACCCGCATCAAAAAAGGAACAAGCTGTTGCCAGCAAGCCGGAGCCATCGATGCCAGCTACCGGGGAACAGCAGGGTGTAATTGCTACAGATGCGAACTCTGATGATGACGATGCGGGCATGTTAGGAGATATGTTCTCCACAGTCACGGATGATACTGCACAAACCAACGATGTCAACGGGGAAACAGCTACGGAGAACACAACTTTGCACAATTTTGGCAAGCAGGTTGGTATAGCTCCTCGGCGAGTATTGGAAGAGGCGATACGAGCTAGGTTTGTTATATCCATCCCTTGTTTCTTGCAAATTCTAACCCGAGAATTAGAGATCCGGGTGCTCGCTTGACCTACAAGCTCATCTCCCCTACGATCTATTCGTGCCGGCATTCTTTGGTAATCAACTGGTCTCGAGAGCCAGACGTAGATTACGACATGATCATTGCTGGCATTGCTGGCACAGCTTCACCGACTCAAGTCAAGTTCGAAGCAACGTCGATTGCCGCTGTATCAGTCGAACAGAGCGAAGGCTTCATTAGTACCGCAGCCTTGTTCGGTATCTCCGCGGCCTTGACCAAAGAGGAGAGGGTATACTTGCGACTTCCACCAAATTGGAGGGATATCTACCGAGATTTCCTGCAAATCCGAAGCGCCCGTCTAGATGCCGCGGATCGCGAGGCCATCAAGTTCTATCGGTCACTCATCCAAGACCAACTAGAAAACGAAGAATCTGACGGAGTGGTCCTGACTGGTCGCTTCAAGGCTCGCAATCAAGCTGCGATATCTTCGAGTGGCTCCACCTCAGGGCAAAACACCTCCAGGCAAGCGTTTGAAGGTTTAAGGGAGCTTTGGCTTCAGAAGTCGTCCACAGTCCTATACCAAAACATGCTCGCAATTCGCTCTTCGCTTCCCGTGTTCGGCTTCCGGCAATCGATTCTCTCCACCATAGATCAACACCAAGTGACCATAATCTGTGGTGAAACTGGCTGCGGAAAGAGTACGCAAATCCCCTCGTTCCTCTTAGAGCACGAGCTTTCTCAAGGAAAGCCTTGCAAGATATTCTGTACTGAACCCCGACGCATCTCGGCAATTTCCCTAGCTCAACGTGTCAGTGATGAGCTTGGGGAAAGCCCCAAGGACCTTGGATCTTTTCGCTCTCTAGTAGGATACGCTATCCGGTTGGAATCGAAAACCTCACCACAAACTAGGCTTGTGTTCGCAACGGTTGGTGTTGTGTTGCGCATGCTTGAATCCACACAGGATTTGCACGAAGTTACACATCTCGTAATCGATGAAGTACATGAGCGGAGGTATGTTGATGTCGTTTTGTTCCCGACTCTCAAAGCTAATCAATCGCAGTATCGATACCGATTTTCTACTCATTATCCTTCGCTCACTCATGGTGAAACGACCAGAGCTCAAAGTCATCCTTATGAGTGCCACGGTCGATGCACAGCGCTTCTCGAGCTATCTGAATAATGCGCCAATCCTTAATGTGCCCGGGCGAACTTTCCCTGTACAAACTAAATATCTTGAAGATGCAATAGAATTAACCCACTATACCTCGACATCAGAAGACAAGGTAGCAGATGCGAATACTAGTGGGGACGATGAAGAGATTGCGTCTTCAGAGAAATCAGGCATACCGACGAAGCTGCCTGGTTACAGTGCTTCTACCCGGAGTGCTTTATCGGGTTACGATGAGTACGCCATCGACTACGAGTTAATTATTCGCCTCATGGAGACTGTTGCCTACGATCCTCAGCTAGGTCGATACAGCAGTGCCATTTTATGCTTTCTCCCAGGCATAGCAGAAATCCGTCAACTCAACGACATGCTACTCGTGCATCCTGCTTTTGATAAGCAATGGCTAGTCTACCCTCTTCACTCCACCATTTCCAGCGAGGAACAGCAGGCCGCTTTTCTAATACCGCCACCGGGCATGAGAAAAATTGTCCTTGCAACCAATATTGCTGAGACGGGTGTCACCATTCCAGATATCACCTGTGTGATTGACACCGGAAAACATAAGGAGATGCGTTTCGATGAGAGGCGACAGCTATCTCGCCTTACTCAGTCTTTCATTTCTCGTGCAAATGCGAAGCAGCGACGAGGACGGGCCGGGCGTGTACAAGAAGGCCTCTGCTTCCATCTATTCACGAAATACCGTCATGACAATCTCATGATGGAGCAACAAACCCCTGAAATGCTCCGACTTTCGCTGCAAGATCTCGTCATGCGTACCAAGATTTGCAAACTCGGTGACATTGAAAAGACACTTTCTGAAGCTTTGGATCCGCCTTCCTCGCGTAATATACGCCGTGCTATTGATGCACTCATCGAGGTCGATGCTCTGACTCCAGGGGAAGACCTAACTCCTCTTGGAGGTCAAATCGCGAAACTTCCTTTAGACGCACATCTAGGCAAATTGATTCTCCTCGCCAGCATGTTTGGCTGTGTTGACGTTGGGATCACTATCGCAGCCATCCTCTCGTCAAAGTCACCTTTCCTCACGCCGTTCGGCACAAAACAACGCGCAGATGCAGCCCGTCTAGCGTTCAAGAAGGGCGACTCTGACCTGCTTACCACCTACAATGCATACAAATCCTGGAAAACGGTCTGTACTACACCAGGTCGGTCCGAAATGCAATTCTGCCACAAGAATTTTCTCAGCCCACAGAATCTCGGCAACATCGAAGATCTCAAAGCGCAGCTCCTCTCCTCCCTCGCCGAGGCAGGATTCGTCCAACTGTCCCCCGAAGAATGTCGCACACTGAGCAGATATCGCAGCACCTCTCGCTACCGCACCTTTGTCTCCGTACCACCCATATACGATGCCCACTCCGACAACGACATCCTCGTAAACTCAGTCATCGCAACAGCCTTTTACCCCAAGATCCTTATCCGCGACGGCAAGGGCTGGCGCAATATTTCCAACAACCAATCCGTCAGCTTAGCCCCTACCTCAGTCAACAAGCAAAGCTCCATCAACCCCAGCTCCGCACGCTACCTCTCATACTACCACATCATGCAATCCACAAACAAATTCTACAACGCCCATTCCACTTCTATCGTCTTCCCCCTGCCCATGGTCCTCATGGTAGGCGCCGAAATGGATTTCAAGCTTCATGCTGGCGTCATCGGGTTGCCGGGCAATGTGCTCAGGTTTACCGTCAAGGACTGGAGGGCTGCTGTTGCATTGAAGGTGTTGAGGAGGAGGGTCAAGGAGATTCTTGCTGCGAGTTGGAGGGCACCGGGGAAGGGGGTGGGGGCTAGGGATAGGGAGTGGCTTGGTTTGTTCTTCAGGGTGTTTGAGGAGAGGTTTGAGCGCGAGGAGAGGATTAGGGAGAGGGGAGGTGCCAAGGCGAAGTAAGGGGGTGGATTGGGATTGTTGGGAGCTCTACTGATGGGATTCTGTTGGTTGTATGGCTGAGGGGTGGGTTGTGGGTTGTGGTCTGGGGCGTACATGCGCATATGTGGGATGGATTGCTTGTTAGATACTGTGTACAAGGATGGGTAAGAATAATACTCACTGCCACCTGCCTAAGTAGCCATGCGTGGCATACAGCGATTATTGTAGCGGCAAGAACATGCAATCAATTAATGGCTGTGGCATTATCACAAGACTGACTGACACTCTAACTGTCAAACGAACGAAAAACATCAAAACAAGCAAGATACACACACAAAACCTTTCTATTTACTCTCTTCTTCTTCCCCTTTACCGAATGAAGAAAACACATCCAAAGCACATGGAGTCGAGTCTACGGACAGAACGAGCCATATCAATCAAAGAAGCACCAGACAGACATTGCTTGAAAGTTCTCCCCTCCCTCCCCCCTTCCAACCCCAACCCCAACCCCAGCCCCTCTCCAAACAAAGAAAGAAAGTTTCCTTGATTCCAAAGCAATGCACTCGCTATGCAGCCAATCATCCCGTAAGAAGAAGAAGAAGAGGAAGAAAAAAAAAAGGAAAAAGAAAACAAAAAAGGACACCGTTTTCCAATATACCATACCATACCATGAATACTAAGTAATAATAAATGCCCCGCAAAAGAAAAAAAGGGAGAAGAATTCAAAGGGGAAAAGGAGAAAAGCAAAAAGGAAGAACCCAGTCCACAAAACACCCACTCCAAGTACAGGCCCAGCCCATCCAAGACCCCCCCCACAATAGAAAGGATATCCTAACGCCATGTAGCAATGGTTAAACCCGAGGAAGATGAACAAGAGGAAGCAATGACTTTGAACATCTACGCCCCGACGGCGATTTCGGCGGATGGGATAGGATCAGCTGATGTCGCCGCTACAGCCTCAGGCCCAGTCGCAGCCGCAGCACCAGCCGCAGAAGCCTGCGCAGCTTCCGCAGCCTCAGCAGCCTTGATGGCTTCAGCGCCAGAAACGTCGGTCTCTGCCCACGAACCCCAGAGACCGCGTTTAGCGCGGATTTTGATCGGGCCGCTAACCGTGTTGTCCTCGGTATCTTGCTGGACTTTGATGGCATCCTTCGTGGTCAGGACCAGGATCTCGTTGAACATACGGGCGACATCCGCCCTGGTTGTTCTTTCCTCGGGGAACATTTTCTGGAATTCTACGACGTTCTTGACGCGTTCTTCTTCGCTGTGCTCGGCTGCCTCTCCGAAGGTTTGGCGGAGCAGGTAGACGGCATGCTTTGTGTCTTGGGAAACGACGCCACTCTCGGCAGGATGGAGGAGAGGATAGGTAGTGTCTTCAAAAGTCTCCCCGATGGGCGAGAAAACCTCTTCTTCTGGCTCATCCTGGGGGATGATGATGCCCTCGTCTGGGAGCTGGATCAGATCCTCGTCTTCGCCTAAGGTGGTTCCTTCGCCAACAATTTCGATATCTTCAGGCTGGAGGACGTCCTCGTCAAATTCGAGCTGCGGAGTCTTCTCAGCACCAACTGCAACTTCCTCATCTGTGGTCTCGACATCGGCGATTCCACTATCACGCTTCCGTTTTTGAGCGGGGCGGGAAACAAGTTCCATTGACATGATGCCCCTCAACTCTGGGGCCCAGCCTTGACTCCGTCCGTCACCGAGAATGCTGGATACGAAGCCCCCTGACTTTTGCATGTTGATTAGTGCCATGAGAAGCGGGTCGCGAGGTAGGAATGAAGCGGGCTTGAGGATGTCGTCGCGATTGTTCTGTTGAGCACGAATCTCGCTAGCTGAAAGCTGGGTTTGGGTATCCTGCTGTATAATCCTTCGACGTTTGGCTCTAGCTTGATGAATTTCTTCCTCGTCCTGCTCTTCCTCAGCAGCTGGCTGGAATACGCTCGTGTCATGAACCTCTTGTTCCAGCGCACGCTGCTCATCTTCGCCAAGTTCTGATAGAGGCGACATGGAGCGTTCACGTGCGTCGGGGGCGGGGGCGGGGGCGGCGGCGGTAGGAGTTGGCTCTTCGGGCGCTTCGAGTTCAGTCATGCCACCCATGGGAATATCCGTGTCGATGGTGACATCCGGCATCTGAGGAATATCGGTCTCGTCGTCGCCGAGGTCTAAATTCAGGTCATCATCTGCATCGCCGAGATCTTTCAGGCTAGGGGCCAATTCCTCGGAAGCAGGTCGCTCGAAAGAAGCGTGGCGACCAATATCGAAACTCGTGCCTTCTTGAACAGCAGGAGCGGGGGTGTCCATATCATCACCAATGTCTATTTCTAGTTCCAGGTCGTCATCCAATACATCATCCAGAAAGTCATTTGCTGCACCAGAGGGTTCCGCGCGCGGTTGTTCAACGCTCGTGGAGAGAAACTGACTGCTGTCCCAATCGGGTACGGCAAGATCGGAGAGTCCAAGATTGCCCAAATCCAAAGACTGGGAGAGGAGCAGTAACGGGTCGGGCATAGGTGCTAGAAGGTCAATATCGGTAATCGCGTCCGGTAACACGAGGGCTCCAGGGTTGGCAATGTGCGAGTGAGCGGGCAGATCAATATTTCCCGGTTTGAACGCCTATCAAGCGATTTAGCCATTGTACTTCCTCTCACGCGTCAGACAAGCTATCGTACCATTTTGATCTTCCAAAGCGCGTCGCTACAGTCGTCCAACAGATAACGCGCCTTTCTGCTGTAGATACGCACGACACCGAGAAGCAACGAGCTGCTCAGGCGAAGGGAGAGGGGCGCTGTCGGGCGCACGATCTCGCTGATATCTTCTTCGATCTTGTCCTGGAGCACTTGCGCCTTGGTGAGCTTCTTCTCCACGTTGGCGGCCATCCAGACGCGCGCCAACGCGCCGGAGCGCTGGAGCAGTTCGGGTTGATAGAACATGTTGGCGAGGATTTATTTCGGAATGCGCGGGGTTGCGCGCAGAGGCGGGCGATGGTAGTAGAGGCGACGGAGGTGGAGGTGATGGAGATGGAGTGGTTTGTTTTGATCCCGGCGCGTCGGCGAGAGGGTGGTTATCGACGTCACTCAGCGATTATATGCACGTACAGCCAGACTATATGCGCGCAACGCGCGAACTATAGCTAGAGTAGCAGTGAAGGTCAAAGTCACGGGAGTTGGATGAAGATGTCTGTGGGTTGATGGCTTGAGTAATCTCAAGGGTGAGGCTGGCTGGCGAGAAGGCTGGGGCTTGACAAGGATGCTGATTATGTAATATACACGGAAGCCTGGCGCTGTTGGAGATCCTCGGAGGCTTGCAGGCTTGCACGCTTGGTATTCACGTATTGTACAATATTGCATCTCTCTAGTAAATTAGGTATGCACCAACAGACGAAGATTGTTTAGATATTGCGATTATGTCACTGGCACGTCGACTGGCAACGTCTTGTCAATACGAGAGATGTTCATTGCGGAGTGCTGATTCGTGCTTCCTTCACCTTGACCAGCACACCAGTACTCCGTACTTAGGTAGATACACCAGTCAATCCAGGCCAGACACATCTCGAACAACCATGGAGAACAACACAATAACATTTTCGAGTCATGTTCGAGCAGATCGTCGCCAAGACAGGCTCCGTGAGACTGGACGAAGCCATCAGGAACCGGGGAAGCATCTATGTCTCCGTTTCCGCAACCAACGACGCTCCTTTGTCGTCTAAGCGATTGCATGGCACGCTGTCCATGCATGCAATCAACGGTATTATAGTACTCCGTACATACTGCTCCCATATGCATGAGTGTCTGTACTATCTTTTGTCCTATAGACGCAGTGAAACTCCCCGGACCCCATCAGACCCTGGCGTGCATCTGAGGCGCTCGGTCAGTTTACGTTTGGATTCCTCGACTCGCATTTCCACGTAGACCATTGCGGCCAAAGAACCTCTACTCTCTCGTCTTCCTTCGCACTTCTGCCTCTACTTCTCTTCTTTGGCTTTTCTCTTGGTCCACCTCTGCGCTCCCCTAATTCTTCGCCGTTTTTCGCTTCAATGACATCGCCAACGCGTCTATACATATAATATACGTCTCCATCATTTGCCTCGCATAACCAACCCCAGCGCGACAGCGGCCTCTGGGCCATGCCAACATGTCCAAAGCCCCTACACCATCGCTGCCGCTGTACCATGCCCCAGCGAAGCCAGACAAGGACTCTCGTCCCAATTCCCCGTTGCTGTCTGCCCCAGAGCCGCCGCCGCGCCGCCCAACTCCCTCGGTACGACACAGCTCCCGTTGCGGCGCATTCCTTTATTGGCATGGGTTTGGAGGGTAATGCTAATAAAATATATATTAGACAATAACGGCCTCCTACTCCCTCCTCTCTGCCCACGACACCGCCCGAAAGCTATCCACGTCGGCGACCCACGGCCTCTCCTCGTCCTCCGCATCCACGTTGATACACACCCATGGCCTGAATGAGTTGCCCCACGAGGAGTCGGAGCCCCTGTGGCTGCGATTCCTCAAACAGTTCAAGGAGACGCTTATATTGCTGTTGCTCGGTTCTGCCGCCGTTTCGTTGTTCATGGGAAATCTGGACGATGCCGTCAGCATAGCGGCAGCTGTCACCATCGTGGTCACGGTAGGCTTCGTGCAGGAATACAGGTCGGAAAAGTCCCTAGAAGCGCTGAATCAGCTGGTCCCGCATTCTGCCCATGTTATACGCGCTGGCGTGGATCAATCGCGGACTGGCCGCACCGCAACCGAGTTTGGCGTGGAAAGCGTGGAGCTCGACGATTTGAAAGACACGCCGGCATCATTGGAAGCTGCCGAGAGCCATTCGAGCACCATTTCCGCCACTCTTTTGGTGCCTGGAGATCTGGTGCTGTTTCATACGGGCGATCGCATTCCCGCAGACATCAGAATCACACATGCGGCAGATCTGACCATCGATGAGTCAAATTTGACGGGCGAGAACGAGCCAGTGCCCAAGGCTCCCGATACAATAGACCCTCCGAACGGGCTCCAACGCTCCCCTTCGCCATTCTACGCGTCGCCTGCCGCTGGCACAGTAGGCGCTGACATCCGACTCAATGACCAAAAGAACATTGCGTTCATGGGCACCCTCGTGCGATCTGGTTATGGTCAAGGCATAGTCATAGGCACAGGTGGAAATACGGAGTTTGGAGCCATCTCGGCTTCACTGCAGGAGATTGAGAGCCCGCGGACGCCATTGCAAGTGTCCATGGACAAGCTTGGAAAGGAGCTCAGCTATATGTCATTTGGAGTCATTGCTTTCATCATTCTGCTAGGTTTGTGGAGAGGCTGGGCATTTATCGAAATGTTCCAAATCGGTGTCTCGTTGGCTGTCGCCGCAATTCCAGAAGGCCTGCCCATCATCGTTACTGTGACGCTTGCTCTGGGTGTGCTGCGAATGTCGAAACGTGATGCGATTGTCCGACGTCTACCAAGCGTCGAGACTTTGGCGTCGGTCAATGTCATTTGCAGCGACAAGACAGGTACTTTGACCACCAACCACATGACCGTCACCAAAATATGGCATTTTGGCGAAGCAACTCCTACCGATGTAACAAAGAAGCACGACTCCGAAGCGCTCGGTTCTCCCACTAGGACTATCATCAGGATCGGAAACATCGTAAATAACGCACGGTTAGCAGGCGATCGTGCCGCTTCTACCGCAGCAGTTCTTTCATCCACCATGGGCGATGATACTTCTGGAATCAAGAGTCGATGGGTTGGACAGCCAACCGATGTGGCTCTTCTGGATCTCCTCGATGCATTTGGAGATGACGATGTCAGAGAAAGGATTGGTGCCCGGAAATACGAGACACCGTTCAGCTCCGAAAGGAAGTGGATGGGCGTTGTGATCAATGGAAGCTCGGGGCCTGAATTAACCCCCGGACCGGATGTGGCATATATTAAAGGTGCGCTGGAGAGGGTGCTGGATCGATGCGACACCTATGTCAACTCCCAAGGACGCGAGATCCCACTGGACCAAGCTCGAAGAGAAGAAGCTATGAAAGCTGCGGACGCAATGGCACTGGAAGGTTTACGGGTGCTTGGCTTTGCGAGCGGCGCTTTGAAAGATGGTCGTAAGAGTGGTCCCATATCGCCCAACCCATCCCTAAGTTCAGGTCTCGGAGAAGACGAGCACTATCGCGGCCTCGTCTTCGCCGGTCTCGTTGGTATGAATGACCCTCCTCGGAAGGGTGTGGAAAGAGCAATCAGGCGCCTTATGGCTGGCAAGGTCAAGGTGATAATGATCACTGGAGATGCTGAGACCACAGCTGTTGCCATTGGAAAGAAACTCGGTATGCCCATCAGCCTGAACTCGTCGATTGGGCGCTCAGTTTTGCGCGGCGATGAACTCGACAACATGAGTGAGGAGGAGCTCTCACAAGCCATTGCGACGACATCGATCTTTGCGCGAACCAGCCCCGAACACAAGATGAAGATTGTCCGCGCCCTGCAAGCTCGTGGTGATGTGGTTGCCATGACGGGTGACGGTGTCAACGACGCGCCTGCTCTCAAGAAAGCCGACATTGGCATTTCAATGGGAAAATTGGGCACAGATGTTGCCAAGGAGGCTGCTGATATGATTCTCACAGATGACAATTTCTCTACAATCCTGAATGCGATTGAAGAGGGCAAGGGCATCTTCTATAACATACAAAATTTCCTGACATTCCAGCTCAGTACCAGCGCCGCAGCACTCAGCCTTGTACTCCTCAGCACCTTTCTCGGCTTCCAGAACCCGCTCAATGCGATGCAGATTCTCTGGATAAGTACGTCTTCCCATCGAAGCCATGGAACAAACACTAACCACTCGCCGTAGACATTCTCATGGACGGACCTCCCGCACAATCTCTGGGCGTCGAACCCGTCGATCCAGCCGTCATGGGCCGTCCCCCTAGGCCCCGACAAGCCCGGGTTTTGACTCGCGCTCTCATCCAGCGGGTCCTCCAGTCTGCCACCATCATCATGCTTGGCACGCTCATGACCTACTACCGCGAAATGATCGATGGCGAGATCACCGCTCGCGACACCACCATGACGTTCACCTGCTTCGTGCTGTTTGATATGTTCAACGCACTCAGCTGCCGGTCTGAGTCAAAGTCTGTCCTCGCCGGCGAAATCGAACTTTTCGGCAATAAAATGTTCAATTATGCTGTGGCGGGGAGTTTACTAGGGCAGCTGATGGTCATCTACTTCCCACCACTGCAGGGGGTTTTCCAGACGGAGCCGCTCGCTTTAGCGGATCTGATTCATCTTGTTGCAGTAGCGAGCTGTGTTTTCTGGGCAGATGAGCTGAGAAAGTACTTGAAGAGGAGAAAGGCTGGGAGAGGCCTTGGTGGTGGGTACAGTGCTAGTGTATGATTAGTGTAGGTTTGGAACAGATGATGGGAAAACAAGTGTCTGGATAATGAAATGACAAGCGTACGCAACACATTCGATTCTATGCATTAATATTCCCTTGGATGGGTGTCTTCTCGTGCTTACATTCACCGGTACCTTGAGGCCCCCCACTATCACGTCACGCAATCAGCCTTACCGTTCAGCCTCCTGATGTGTGCCACATTACGAAGTACTATACGCGAACTACTAATACAACACACGCCACCTCAGTCTGACACGTTCATGTGAGCAATTACAGAGTACATTGAGGATGATTAAGAGCCCCTGGCACGCTGCTTCGGTAAAGTGCCAACCCAGAGTCATCTGCCCCATCTTTCGCGCCCCCATTCCAAAAAAAAAGATCGTCACACCAACCCAAACCCATCCACTTCGCCTGCAAGGCCCCCGAAATGGCGCCTGCGTCGTTCCTCTCTGGCGATGTGAAGCGGAAGGTCCGCGTATTATTCTGTTTAGCTTAGTTGTTTACCAGTACTCATCTACATATAGTCAGTGGTGCCTTGCTCGTTCGTCAGGCTGCCGTAGAACGTCGCGACTTGAATGATCCACTTTCCACAGTTCAAGTAGCGTTTGCTTCCTCTCTTGTGCCCCTTGTGGCTGGTCAGACGCGCTTGCTAGCCGCATAGAAAGAGGAGGGAGAGAAAGCAAGTGGAAAGTGAAGAGGATGTCGTTTCTGGAACCCCGACGGGTTTTGTCGGATCCACCGCCCATTACAGTGTACGATGCGGATATGCCTCGTATGTACATTGACCGTACAATCATATAATACTCCAAGTTCAGATGCTGACTGCATGCCAACAGAGCAAGCGCAACACGGCCGTTCGGACCCACAACGCGACAGCAATCGTGAAAAAGGCCGCCGTAGGAAACATAGCCCGAATGTCAAATGGCACGTTCCATGGAAGGGCAGCTTCGACAGCGGACGCATTCTCCTCATCGACTATGTATCGCGGGAACACACAGGACAAGGACGGAGGAAGATTGTCGCGCAAGAGTTTCGGAATATAGAAGAGCTGAGGAAGTTTTACCGGGATGAGGCGATGAGCCAACAGGCTGCGCTGCGCTTAATACACGTCCAGAACGCACCTTGGGCGCTGCAATTTCTCTTCAACAAGTTCAACATCAAAGCGAGCGATGATCTCGTCGGGACGAATTTTGGTCGCTGGGCAAAGTATGAAAAACCGCAGCGGAGGGGTGGGAAGGTCGTGCTCAATGGGAAGACGTTCCGTGCTCAACGCGACCCGTGGAGGGGGATCAGCAGGGCGGCTTTTGGGTGTGATTATTTGAGGCATTATGCGAAGGGAGATGTTGTGAAGGGAGGTGAGCGGGCGGAGAAGATGATGGAGTTGAATAGCTACGATGAGTTGGACCAGCCGACGTATGGGTGGGATGTATTCGTGCAGCGGTTGAGTGTCTATGTGCAGATGAGCGATGGAGAGCCCGGACTGCCGATTGACCCAGAGATAAGGAGTCCGTATAGTCCTGAAGAGGAGCAGCATGGAAAATACGATGGACCGAATGGACACTATGTCCCGAAGCTCGAGACGCTTGATAATGGCAGTACCATCATCTTGATCGAGACATCGCAATCTGGGTCCGTCGAGGATACACTGATTGGTGCGCGGCAGGAAATCGAGCAGCGGTGGCGACGATTGACCTTCTATCTACCGTTCAAAGACACTGAAAGCGACGCCAATGTCGCCCTGCAGTGTACCGATTTCATCCTTCGCGACATCTTCAAAGCAATGGCTTTTACCTGGGAGAAATACGTTAACATCTGCGAGACGCACGTGGGAATTCTCGAAGACAAAATATACGAGAACCCCGCTGATGAGTCCCGCGCGCCGGAACTATGGATCAATTCGAGTCTGTGGCTCAAGGTTGAGAGATTAATGTACTTGCACTCGGATATCTGCAAGGAGATGAAGAGTCACTTGCGGGACCTGGTAGGCCTGGATCCAACAGAAGATCAAGCATGGCTCAATCAGTCCGCGGAAGAACTCGACAAACTAATCACACAGTTCGAAGAGGGCGTAATAAAACCCACAACATCCCTCTCAGACCTAATGTATAAGAGCGTCGGCATCCGAGACGCACGCCACTCCCTCCAACTCGGTCTAAGCATGTGGCGCCTAAGCTGGATAACCTTCATCTTCCTTCCCCTCACCTTCGTCTGCGGCTTCTTCGGCATGAACGTCGACACCTTCGAATCCAACCCCCCCATAAAATGGTTCTTCATCACAGCCGTCCCACTCCTCCTCGTCATGATGGCAAGCTGGTACATCATCAAACACGCAGTCGCAAGCCAGAGGCAAGACCCCCTCCGAAGAGGCGTCTACGAAGCCCTCTACCACTCCTTCTCCACCGAATACCCCAACCTCTGGACGCGAAAGGGGCCAAGATTAGGCGTCGTACCCATCGGTTGGTGGGCAGATCTCAAATGGCAGCTTCTACAACGCTGGTTCGATCCGGACCGCACGCTATCTAACCACGGATCCGTCGACACGGGCGATGAGGAAATGGGCTTGTATTCAAGGCTCAAGAGAAAGTTGGCTAGACGCTGGCTTAGGAATCTTCCTGTGATGCCTATGTCTGTGTCGCAGGCTGAACTGAGGGTTAATGCTCCTGTCGCTGGCCACGAGATGGGTGCTGTTGCTGAACTTATCAATCTTACTGCACCCATCGCCGTTGCGGATGGAGATCCGACGGCTGCGAGTCGTATTCGCAAGCGGAATCTTCTGGGGAGATTTAGGAGTTTGAGTCCCACGGCGAGGAGCGAGAAGAGGCCTAGTGGGTCTGAGGGAGGGAGGGAGAGCTCCGAGGGAAGACCTAGTATGTATTCCCTGCAAACACGTAGCCTGGACTTTACTAACTTTGGATTCAGGCAGTGGGATTATGGTCGAGGAGAAGGGGTCTAGTGAGGATGAGAGGAGTGAGGGGGAGGAGGGAGATGCACGCAGTGGGAGGGTTGGTAGGCGGGGGGTGGATAGGTTGGATGTGCCGCTTCGGGGGGATTCACCGGGGAGTGGATTGTAGGTGATTTTTTTTTCATCTGTGAATGCTTGCTTGCATTCTGCATCTACACGTCGGCTTGTGGGTTATATGCAGGTTGCTATCATACTCCCTATACAGCCTTAGCCTAGCCTTAGTGTAGTATGCTTTTCCCCGAGGCGGATACTCGAATAGATGGGTCCAGGCTATACTCTGACGAAAGTCATGTATCCAAAATGTATAGATGTAATACCAATGTTCTGTTTAGATATTTGTTCTTTTTTTCTTTTTTTTTTTTTTGCAAAACCACTATGTACCAATTGTTTTTCTAAAGACCTGGTGTTGCATTCGAATAGACCAGGGAATCAATTCCTCTGTTTCTAGGCTTCGAGCGCAGACGAGCAGCGGTGAGATGGGGGGAATCGAGCGATAAATTTACTTGTATGGCGAATCGATGGAGTCGAGGTCTAGTGGTAGATTAGAGGAAAGTTGGCTGGTGCTTGTATCTGGGTTTTTCGGATGCAGAGGGAAATGGGGTTCTTTGTGGGTTGGAGATTGTTGGGGGTAGCTGGTTTATGTATCTATGACTTTATACCTATGTGGATGATTGAGGCTTGAGGCTTGAGCAGACAGGGCAGTGGTGGTAGCGCGTGTGTATGGTTTTGTTCTTGTTGAAGCTGGAAGTTTTCACCGCGTTGTATACATCCATTCTCGACGTAACCCACTGAGGCCTGGCATATAGATTATTCCATCAACAGTTATATCCCAGGAGATGGCAATTCTAATATCAGAGTTATATTTTATCAAGTATCGTTAACGTGATGAAGAGTGAAGAATCTTCCAAGCTTGACAGCATTATATAGTCATTCATTGTACATTACAGTAGACCAACTATCCAATTTGTAAAAAGCCACCATACCATAATTACCCAATACTTTACCCCCCCAAAAGAAAGGCCAGCACGCCAAAAAAAAAAAAAATTCCCCTCATTACCCCCACAACGTTTTCGTAAGTCGTTTACCTTTCCCAGCACTATCAACCTACCTAGCTTTCTTCGACCCATCACTATTCAAATTACACCGCGCCAAACACTCCGCACTACCCACCACGGACCCAGTCCCCGGCTCCCGAATATCTCTCCCAAGATCCTGCGCGTTAAACCCCCCAGGATTACCAAACGCAGCACGAATCATATCTTGCGGGAGGTTCCAAAGGCCGTTGACTACGTTGAGTGTGCCTGGGTCGTCTGAATTCAGGGCGCTGACGAGGTAGGCGTTGTCGCAACCTTGAAGGCAACAATCAGCATTGCCCCAACCCAGCCAGATGGCGGATAGGAAGATAGACAATCGATATACGTGATAATGAAGTGGTGAGAAGGAGATTGAAACATGAAACTTGCCATTGTTTTGCATAGCATGGAAACTTCCCAAGGGAAAAATCGTTACTTTTCCCTGCGTTAATTCCGTCTTCACTACCTTGACCCCATTCTCATTCCACATGTACGTCGTCGTGTTCCCTGAGACAGCGACGACGAGGTTGGTTGCTCGGGGATGGTAATGCGGCGGCAGCATTGCGCATGGTCCTAGATTTAGCTGTGCGATTGTTAGGCCGAGACCGGTGAGGACGGGGAAGGTGGCTGCGTTGGCGTTCTTGACAGAGCCGGGTTTGAAGGCTTTGTCTGGGAATGGCTGTACGTTGTTGAAGTCGTAGATCCAGTCTGAGGGGGAGAGGAGGGCGTGGCGGTCGAGGGTTGTAGAGGCGTCTCTGAGGGCTTGGACGAGGTTTGGGTTGGCGGTTTTGTCGACTGCATGGGTTGTGGGCAAGGAGGCTGTGAGGAGGGTGAAAATGTGGATGAAATGGAAGAATGTCATTTTTGGTATTGGCTTTGAAGTGCTGGAGAGACTTGTTGAGGAAAGTTCGGATGGCGTTGTCTTTGAGACAGAGCTCGATCTTCTTGGAGTAGGTGATGAGGTATCCTCGATTTCTATGCGATTTTCATTTCCTCAGGACAGGAAGTGTGGTGAGGGTGGGATGGTATGCCAATAATTGACAATGTACGGCGACGGAGATAACGTGTGTTTCTCGTGCTGTGGGGCTGCGATGTTAGTTTTTCGTCCAACAGACGAGGAAGCCACTATTTGACTAGAGAGGATGTACTCAAGTATGTGGCACCCACAAGCGGGGCAGTATGGTGCAGTGTATCTTCTTGATCAGGATGTTCTCGTCTGAAAGGAGCCAACAATGTTGGCTGTGTATTGTTTTAGCCGAAGAAAACGGAAAGCATATGATAAGAGGAGGGTGTGAAGATGCGAAGGGAAGAAAAAGATGTGTATATGCAGGTGCTTTTGAGCCTGGCTTTATATCACCGGTGACGTTGATGAACGAGGCTTGCATGCCTCAGTCCAAACCTACCTGTTCACTTCACCGCTCCTCTCTTCATCGTTGCAGTGAAAGCCACGGTTACTCTTGAGAGAAGGAGGCGTTGGTTAGCAGAGTCCACGGCGATATCGTTTGCTATCGTTGACCCCCCAAACTTTGTTACTACAATCAGCTACGTCCTCGTCCCTTTCTTCTACAAAGTTACTTACAAGGGGACGCATTCGTACGTACGGTTGACGGCTCAAAGCTGAATACTCTATCCTCCATAATTGAAAATCGGAAAAGCCGAAGGTACCTGAGTACTTCTGAGCGAGCTGCAACCCGGCCCACGGCACTCTAGCCCGTGGTAACCCAGAGATTGTGGGAAGGACTCGAGATCAGTAGTGTACGACCTTTGTGAAGGCAAGCCACCTGGGATACTGTCCTCATGACAATGAAAGTCCCGATTCGAAGATCTGCGGTACGATGAGGAGGGTAAAGGTAGGGTCAACTTGGTGATTGCAACTGTCATGAAGTGCTCATCTTCCCCAATGAACGCCTCGCCATCGAGTCGTCTGTCCTCCCGAGAAACATAGCAGCTCAAGCTATTGTTCGAGATATCGTTGATAGTGTACCGGAAATATCGATAGTAGTAGACCATTGGCCAAAATTAGGGTAGTGATCCGGGCCTGTGCGAGTCTGCTGTAGTGTGACTGATGCGCGCAGCTACATAGCGTTGATAGACAGGTCGCACCTGGAAAGGGTGCGCCTTTCGTCTATGATGTGCCGGTAGACGCCACAGTTGTGCGGTAGAACAGGTTCTGTTATGGTATTTAGGTTCGGTCCGCGTGTAGGACAGGCTAAGCAATAGCTAAGAAACTGGGAATTGCCATCTCCGTCTGCAACGCACATGTGCTTGTACGACGGGGCTAGTAGCTGGTTGTCTGCCAATCACTGTTGCCATTGCCGTATCGTCGTTGCGATGGCTTTCACTTAAAGCTGTACAGTTTCGAACACTGGCCGGGTCGAGTGCTTGCGGTCGAAGACGATGGATGATGGAAAGTGGGCAAGAACAGAAACACACATAACAGCTTGGTATGATCGCCCATCATGTTAGCCTCATATTAGTAAGAACATGAGCAAGTCATCTAGTCTTCACACATAATCAATCAGCAAATCATTCAGTCATGCATAGCAAGATAATTTCGGCCCGAGGTATTTGTAGGACAAGGCTTGCGCGTATCGACCGAGTCCAGAGGCCCTTCAACGTGGAGTGGGGCGGATAGATGGTGTTGTGACATGTAGCTGAACGTAGTACAACAAAGATGACCACATCGTTCTGAAGGGCTTGTTAGTAGTTTGCATATCGACAAATGAAAGCGTAAATAATGATTGAAATGTAACTTGCGAACCCCAAATGAAATTAGCTGCAAGATCCGAATGGTCTAGCAATCGTTACAACCATTTGAATAGCTACCTTCTGCGGACTGTACTAGTCATAATCTACGTCCTAGTCGCCGTTGATAATGGCTAGTAGTTTTTGGTTATGCGTCTGGCATAGTGATATCTGAGTTTTCTTGAGCTCTCAGCAGGTAAGACATGACTCCCCAGATTCCACGCATTGCTTCTTTTCGGTCTTCAACATCAAATAGATCAAACCACCGTGTTCGATGAAGCTGTGGAGAGGACCAGTTGAGATCAGGTGGCGCATCCTCTGGGAGAGTGCCCTCGGTGATGTACCTGATGTAAAAAGGGTGCACACGCAGCCTTAGCACACTTATGTGGTGATTCAGCGATGATACCATAAAAATCTACGCCAAGGTCAGTCAGGTAGCTACAATTGAGAGACAACCTTACGTCATCCCAATCGACGCTGCGGTCCTTGCCGATTGCTTCATATACAACTTTGGGGTCCCAAAGCGGGTTCCCGGGCCTGATGGTCTTCCAGATTTCAGCCGGCGTAGGCCTACGTCGTTCTTTTGATCCAAGCCGAGTCCGAATAACTGGTTTCTCTTCCACTTTTGGCGTTTCTGCCTCGTTACTAGAGCCACTGGTCTCGCCTACTTCTCCGCCAGGTCCACCGCCCCAACGATGTTTGCTCGTCCACCACATGCCTTCGCCACCCCTTTTCTCTGTTTTCCCCTCCCTGAATCGTTCCTGTGCAAGTAGAAGCATACCGCCGAGCTCTCGAGTGGCATCTAAAACAGATTCTGCTTGTAAATGTCCAGTGGAGCCAAAGTTGGTATCCTGCCTGCATTGGATCCCCATTACGGGGCCTTCCAACCACCCTTGACGCGCTTTCGTCCTATCGCGAGGACCACGCCAAGCCACAGAGCTCATGCGTACCGGAAATCGTATATGTTCCATCACAAGCACAGGAGGACGGCGATGCGGCACGAGTGTGACGCCAAAGGCCCAACTGATAGGCTCCAAGAAAGCACGTACACAATCGAGCCGGTACTGGTCGGGCATCTCGGCGCCATTGCCAATACGATAGCCCTTGTATGATCCCTTGCTAAGGTCAGCAGGAGTAGAGGCTTGGGCGTCAAAGTTCGCAGCCCATGAAAGTCTCGGTGGTGCTGTCCTGGCTGGCAGTTCCATGCTTAATGGAGTAGATGGCGCTTGTGGTGGTGCGGTGTCCGCACTGCTAGACTCTGCAGAACGTATAGGCTCTGTGACGGTTTCATTGCTGCTGGCTTCTATTTTGGCCTTCTTACGCGGTTCCTCGTTTTTGGGAGATCCTAGATTGGGCTGGGACGTAGGCGAAGTGATGTCTTCGGCTTCGGTGTCTGCTGTTGGCGGTTAGTCGTGGCTGTCGGCATCAGAAGTGGAGAATGGGTGTAGCACCATTGCTGTCATCGGTAGCATTTTCAGGCCTTGGCGGCAGATATTCATCAAGCGAATTGTCCCAGTAGTATGCCAAGTTGTCAAGGCCTTCCCAGAACTTTCGAAAGTGGGCCAGCCGTAGCGGTACTCGATTACCTCTTGTTTTGCGGGTGAGGTTGCCAAAGGCATCCTCGTTCTTGAAGAAGAGCTCCTTGGCGCGAACGTAGAATTCATGGTGATCTGGCACGCTTCTGCCGCTGGAAAGGAGCTTCACGCTCGAATCTGGACGAGATGACTCCTTCTGTTCGGGCGGGTCAAGCCAAGACTTAGGGGGGAGGTGCGATTGTGCGTTGTTTGACACAGTGGATAGCAGCGTTTCGAAGTCGCACTGTGGTTGAAACGAGACGTTCAAGATAGCCAAGGTGTGTATAGTAACATCTGACGGCTTTCGCAGTTTGAGAAATGGCGCTGAGATTCCCGGGTTGGGACCGTCGAGCCAAGCGGGAGGTGGCGTCGATGGCGACGGCTCTGGAGGCACCAAAGATGGAAACGTCACGGGAGTCGGCCGCGATGGCGGAGGTCTTTCTTTCTGGTCGTCGTGTTGGCCGGCGAGTAGGCCGCCTGCAGAGACACCATCAGCACAGATCACGTGACCTCACGTGACGCAGAGACGAAACACGGATTGCAGCTGCAACGAGCATCGAGCGAAACATGCAAGCCCAAAGCCACGTATGCCACGCAGAATTGACCACTGGACGGACGGCTCGATTCCAGTACCATCCATGAACGTGAGGAGACTCGTGATAATGGCTAACCGTGGTGGGATGTAGCGTCCGGTCGGTGTGAATCAAGACAGCAAGAGAACAAACGACATTTGATTGGAAACGGGGCCGCGACAGACAACAAGTAAAACTGAAGCAAGTGGCAACCGAGGACTTACCGCTGAAATTGAACATGATGGTGAGTGTGCCTCAGCCCTCGATTGGCTGTATATACGGGGAGGAGGGGAGGTTGGATGGAGAGGGGGGACGAGGTTCCATGGATACGTCGCGTACTCCGTAGATTTGCCAGCCTTGACGAAAGCAGAAGCATGCACTCGTTGGCCATGATGCAGATAGATGCAGGGCTTTGGCCGCGGCAACGTCCACCTTGCTTCGGATGTGCTTGCCTAGCTGTCCTCCTCCAAAGTAACTTTTGAAAGGAAGAGCCTACGTGCGTACAACTGCAGTGTCTGCTACGGATGTCGGGAGGTGGGGTGCATATCATGCCTCACCAGCAGCCTCAGCATTCCCGATAAACGGACTGCCTTTGTTGTGACATGTGCCATTTGCCCTTTTTTCTCTCCTCTGCTTCCGAGAATATCTCTCCATCTACAAAGTCTTACAAGCCTAACATCAGCGGAACCGGGAGCGTTGTGGCGCCGGGGGGCTTTCGGCGTGCAGATGAGCCGACAGGTCACGTGCCATCGACCAACTATGTGCTACTTCGCATGTACATCCTCCTCAACACCATCACGACTCGCGATGGCTGCACAACCGCACCGGCACGCCTACGCGTCAACGGATGATCAGCTATCGCGTCCGCCCTCCATCTTGTTAGGCTGAGACGGCCATGCCGCTGTCGTTAAGAGCGTACAAGGTCTCCGGCGCTTCAGTCGCTTCAAATGTGTAGGACTCTTTGCCAATTTGGGCACACCTGATGCCGCTCTCGTTTCAGGACATCCCAAGCGCTCTATCTTATGCCAACGGTTGGCAGCAACCCGGCACCTTTTCGAACATTTGACTTTGCCCTCCCTTCCATATCCACTTTGCTCCATTTTGCAGAAACCTTCAATTTCCATGTTAATATGCTGAGTACGCCCGCGACACTCTGATCCCTTCCCCTTCCCTCCCCTCTGTGTCTTCTTCCCTTTTTGAGCCCGTAGCGGCGGCCTGGTCTATGAGTGCGATTCACGCATATGGCGACTCCGCAAGATTTGACGACAACGGTGAATGGGCGGCGATGTACGCGCTCGAGAGCCCGGACGGCGGCCACATCTTCGACTCTCGCACCATCTGAACCACCAAGACCACCACCTCCTCCACCTCCACCTCCACCTCCGCCGCCGCCGCCGCCCCCACCGCCACCACCACCAACTACCAGCTCCACCTCTACTGCTTCTACCACCTCGCAAGCAGCCCAGCAAGTTCAGACCAGTGCAGCACAACCCCCACCCCCGCCCCCAGCGCCTCCGCCCCCGGTGCCCCCACCCTCGTCAACATCGACGACAACCACGCAGGCTGCCCAACAAGCGCCTCCAACCCAGGTGGCATCCTCGACAATAGGTACGAGCAGCACTGTCTCTTCATCTCCGACGCAATCAATCCAGGCTGCTACACTGCCGTCTGCCCCTGCAGTAGCAGCGCCCGTAGCTTCGGCGCCAATAGCTCCAGATATCAATGAACCGCCGACGTCTTCTATACCTGTCGCCGCTGCCAAAACATCTCCAGCCGTAATAACTACAACATCTTCAAGCTCTGACTCGAAATCTATAGCTGCTTCATCGTCTACATCTCTATCGTCTACATTTTCATCGTTTACATCCTCATTGTCAGACTCGCTCTTGTCGTCAACATCAGTTGTTGCAATCCCGGATATGACCCCGTCATCCGCCGTACCGTCTGCCATTCGATCAAACCGGCCACAGTCGACAGAGACTGACGTACCTACTGGAGGTTCAGCTGACACCGTCGGGTCGGATCCAGGTGGATTGGAAAATGGGAATGGCCTCACTCTTCCTGCCGCGGGCCATACCAATGTGGCAAGAATTGCTGGTGGGGTAGCCGGTGGCTTCGTTGGTATTGCCCTCGTTTGTGCACTACTATTCTTCTGCTTGAGAAGGCGCAAGGCAGGGGTATCTGAAATAGGGCAACAGCGTATGAGTGAAAAGCACCCAGAGAGTAACGGACCGTTCGCAAAGATCAAGGACAAGCTCAACTCGGCCTCTGCAGGTGTGGGTTTGTTCTTCGCAAAAGTGAAGGGCAAGAAATCCGGGCCAGCTTCCAATCCCTACCGACGGCACAGCATGCGTAGCAGTGTTACCTCTGTCTATTCTGCACAAGGCCCTGGACGCCGCAGCGAATCGATCAGCGAATCGCCCTCGGATCTGCGGCAACAGCTTGGTGGCTTTGGCGACCGAATGCCTAATTTAACACGATCAAGGACTTTGCTTCAAAAGCAGCAGGATAATCTTGTTGTAGGCAACTCATCCCCTTTCCACGGCACTGTTGGGGATCCAATGTTACGCAACAGCGAAAACGTTGAAAACCCGTTCGAAGACCCGGCAGAGCAGCCTAGGACCCTCTTTATTTTTAACCCTGACCCACAACCACGAGATGGCGGACTACAGGGTCAGCAGCGCGGACCGCTCATGCCAAAGCCAACAGCTACGTCTGGTTCAGCTTCTCCAGACCTATTCTCGTCCATTCTGGATGAGATTGACCATCGCAACGGTAGCGGAACACCAGAATGGCTACAAAATACTTCCAAGCAGCACAAGCGAACAAACAGTGCACAAACAGCTCTTGGGTCTCACCCTCCTTCGAAGCGTTTATCAGACACAAATTCCGTCAACGACAATCCCTTTTTCGATCCTACCGATATACCCCCTGTTCCTACTCAACCACGGCTATCCAATCTACCGAGCCGTCCTGTCAACGCTTATGCACCTACGCCCGCTTTCAACGCAACATCAAGTACGATAGCTCGCGAATCTAATATGTCCTTTTTTGGTGAGCCAGGACCAAGCCGGCCTACGACAGATATGTTTGGTAGCAAAGTCCGACAGTCAGATCCTTTCGATCTAGATCTTCCCGAGGTTCTCAGTTTTGGTGATGTGGGCGGGCGTACGATACGAGGGAGCATAGTGACAAGACAAAACTCCAGAAAACGAAGTAGCAGCATTCCCAACTGGGCTAATACGAACGAAAACCCGTACGAGCGAGCCAGCGCCATGCCCACACCCTTAACACGAAATCAGAATAGGAAGCGATAACGAACTACTAAAAGCAAATAACGGTCTATTATTACATTGCGCAAGCTGTAGCCTACTAGGGTACACAAGTCGCAAGCAGACTAATAAGCGGGTGTCTTACAGCGTCACAATTCAATCTGTTTTTTTCATAGCCGCGATTCGGAAGGGATAGTGCCCAGTAAACGTGATGGAAGGAAGTATTCCGCTGGGTCCATTGCGCGCAACAAAAATTAATATGTTGCTAGTTGAGGGGGCAAATGATATCTCAAGTCATCCCAATCACCTTTGTCTTTTCCATACCATTTCATCAAGATGGGCGTGTTTTTTTTCATTACTTTTACTTCTCATCTGCCGAGAGCATGTAACATAATTTTCACCAGCGTCCCTGCTGTCGTTTTTAAAATACCCCCACATACTCATGACAGATGAATACTTCCGACGCTCGTTAGTCGAAGATCAATTTGCTCTTCAACGAATGCCCTACCAGCCTAATCTCTTTCGTCCAATTGCTACACCTTTTTTTATCGGACTACTGCATCCGGCTAGCCCCGGAACCTCACCACTTTAGCAAAGTCCTCTCCAAGGTCTACACTCTCCACACCACCGCTTCACAAAAACAATTCCATCGTCAAACCGACACACTCCTGTTCCGAAAAAACTCAAAAGACCCTGGAAACCCCCCAATTCATACAGCCATGAACCTAGTACGTCACTAGTCTGTACATGTCTGTCAACAACACTCCCAAGACCCCAGCACCCCAGGCCAAGATGTCAGGGAAATCCTATCACCCCTCTCCAGGCGCTACCCGACGTGCCGACGTCCTAGGCCCTCATCCTTTGTACACAAAGCTTGGAAACAAGACCACACGGGGCCAAGTCCCATATTGCCGTTTTCGGTCTCCAGGAGCTTCAGGTTGAAACAGGATATTTGTCAGGATACCCCTGCGGGGGATCGTCGATGGATGAAGCGGAGGGAGATGGTGTGGGTTGCATGAGGTGTATTTTCATTTGGATAGGTGATGTATTTATGCGGAGGGTGGCGTGATGGTGTCTTAAGACGTTTTTACGATGTGGGATTTGCTCCTGTAGCTCGGGGGAACGGGGGGCATGATAGGCGTGGGCATTTACGATGGTACTTATTTGATGTGTTGTTGATGTATTATTGATTAGGGGGGATTGTGTATGCTTTTTCTGATGCAAAGGGTTTGATTCTAGAATGGAAGGGCTAGGGCTGGGTACGGAGTTAGGAGCACGGAGGGCATGAAGAGAAGACCTGTGTTGGTGTGTGGAGAGGTGATACGAGGCTGGCACTGATGAGATCAGTGCTTCGCAATACATATTATGCTGGCTTCTTTGGGCTGATGGAAAGTCGAGGATATTCGATGGAAAATTGCCAAAGGTTTACATTGTCATTGGGCTGGGGAAAAAGCAGATCGACTGTACAAGGCATGAAGATTTTGTGTAACCATATCTACCGCATCTAGTTTGCAATAATTAATGATGCCTTATCGGAAGCATACGCCGTTTAGAACATCCGGCATGATTCTAGATACAAACATAATGACGTAAGCGATTTCGTCTGCTCTCGATGGAAAGTTTAATCCGATGAAGGTCTTGAGCCTGGGGCTGATTCTAGAAAATCGGACCCTTCTCTTCGTTTTCTCTCTCGGTCCTTTTCCTCGTCAAGTACAACTAGTAACCGTGTAGTGATTCTATCCCGTTCTCCTGTATCAACAATATCATATACCTCCCTTGCCTCTTTGAAGATCTTCTCCTCCCACTCTTCACCCTTCCCAGCATTGACGCGTCCCGCATCATCCCAGCACTCTTGCACTGTTCCACCAATGTTCTTGAAGAACCCTTCAAGGCCTGCAGGTCCACCGCCAGCATGATAACTCTTGAAGGGGCCAGCGACTGCCCATCTCGGCCCCATAGAACTTTCCACGATCCTATCGAGTTCGGAAACTGACACCACGCCTGAGTCTACAAGATGAATAGCTTCCCTCAACAGAGCAAAAGCAAGTCTATTAGCCACAAAGCCAGTAGTTTCTTGCTTGATGTGAACGGGGACGCGACCTCGCGCTTTCCAGAAGTCCTGCGTCCTCTCGATGACTTGGAGTGACGTTGAGGGTGAAGGTACAAGCTCCAGTAGTGGCATGATATGCGGAGGATTGTAAGGATGAACGACCAAGAGGCGCGTTTTGTCGGTCATGTCTTGTGCCTGCTGCGAAGCCGGGATTCCACTCGTACTACTCCATAGCAAGGCATTCTTTGGAGCATGCTTCTCGACCTCTGCCCACAGCTCCCGTTTGACTTGCAGATTTTCGGGTCCGGATTCCTGGATGACGTGGGCGTTTGAGACGGCGTCTTGTAGTGACGTTGCTATTCGGATTTTGGAAAAGGGGATTGAGAAGGGGAGTTCGCCGTAGAATTTGGGAAGGGTTTCTCGGATGTATTCGTCCAGACTCGGTCGCGTATCATATATTGTAAGTTGGGAGGGTGAAAGTGTGTGTGATAAGTGGAAGGCGGCGAAGCTGAGGCCTATGGTGCCTGTGCCTATCAGGGTTATCTTCAGATTCGGATCATACTCCATTTTGAGTGGATATAGATAGTAGTATCTGGAGAAGCTTGGGGGCGGAATGGAGAGATGGGAGAATAGCTTGTGTGGCTGTGGGGAAGAGCATGGAGCGGGTGGCGTGAAACGGATTGAAACGACTGTGAAAACACTGTCTGCGTGGCTTGTGGATATGAGACTGGCTCAAGACTTATTACACATCTTTGGAGACTCTGAAATGAATCGAATTTCAGTATTGGCTACAGCGCATTTGGTATTGTAGGAACGCTTGGGATGCGACCATTAGGGATGTTGGCGATCTCTTCTTCTTTTGGATAGCCCGGGAAAGCTCCTCCACAGCTCCCCGCAGCCATCCCCCACTCCACGATCGACTCGTGCATCATGAATACGTTTTCCGGTAACAAAATGGCTACATTTCCGCTGCAGGTTTTAAATTGAAAAAATTCAGTTCCTGGGCTTCCACTTGTATTTGTACTGTACCAAAACCCCTGGCAGAAACATCATCACAATGGTTGTCTTCAAGTCGCAACAACCGCCAATTGACTGTGAAACCTCCCTAAGCCCTATTTCATATACATCCACTAACACAACACCAGTGCCAACAGAATTGACCGATTGGGACTGGCTTTTCGACTCCCCTTGGTCACCGTTGAACAATAATGCTCCATCTGCGCTTGCGGGTTTTCAAAATGGCCTTACTAAAGAACGTGTTAACTGGGCCGAAGTCAAAAAGTATTCCACATACATATCCACCGCACTCGTCAAACACTATGGCCTGCGCGAACAACAAACCATCTCGCTTTTCAGCCAGAATACGGTTTGGTATCCGGTCGCCATGTTTGCGGGACTGAGAGTGGCTGCGAAGATATCGGGGGCGAGTCCAGCGTACAATGTGGAAGAGATGACATTTGCGCTGAAGACGGCAGATGCGAACTTTCTTATGACTACCCCAGACAGTATAGAGGTTGCGAGTAAGAGTGCAGAGGCAGCCGGACTACCAAAGTCTAAGATATTCCTTTTGGAAGGAAAGTTGCCGGGGTACACTACAGTAAAGGAGCTCATCGACATTGGAAAATCCTATGGTGATGCAAACCAAGTGCCAGCCTTCAAAATCCCCCCCGGCAAAAAGAATAAGGATATCTGCGGCTTTTTGTCATTTTCATCTGGCACTACAGGACTTCCCAAGGCCGTCATGATATCGCATCAGAATGTCATCGCCCAATGCTTGCAGATACAGCAACTTACGCCCACCACGCAAAACAAGATCATGGCTGTTTTGCCCTTGTTTCATATCACAGGGCTTGTCCATCAAATGCATCTCCCAATCCTACTGAATGCCGAAGTAGTTATACTCCCCCAATTCAGTATGGAAGGCATGCTCAATCTCATCACCGAGTACAAGCTCAACGAACTCCTCATGGTCCCCCCCATTCTCATCCGAATGGTCCGCGATCCCATCGTTGACAAATACGATCTTTCGCATGTCACGCGTTTCTCCTCGGGCGCTGCTCCCTTGTCCGAAGAAATCATTCAGCTTCTGCAAAAGAAATTTCCCAACACAGGCTTTAAGCAGGGCTATGGCATGACGGAATCTTGTTCCTGCATCACTGCGCACCCGCAATCGAGATACGATTACAAATACGCGCACTCGGGCGGTGCTGTCGTTGCTTCTACCGAAGTTAAAATCATCAAGGATGATGGGACGGAAGCTGACGTTGGCGAGCAAGGGGAAGTACTAGCTCGGGGGCCTCAGGTCGTTATGGGATATCTGAATAACGAAAAGGCAACCAGCGAGACGTTTGACGAGCAAGGCTGGCTTCACACAGGTGATCAGGGAAAGATAGATGAAGAAGGCATGATGTACATTACCGACCGGATCAAAGAACTCATCAAAGTCAAGGGCATCGGGGTCGCGCCCGCAGAGCTCGAGGATCTCCTTCTCGGGCACCCCAAGGTGGACGATGTTGCTGTAATGGGGATTCGAGACGATTACTCCGGCGAGCTTCCCAAGGCATTCGTAAAGCTGAAGGAGGGCATCCAGAGCGATACGAGTGTGGGGAAGGAGTTGATTGCTTTCGTCAAGGAGAAGAAGGTTCGTCATAAGTGGATTCGAGAGGTAGAGTTTATCGACGAGGTTCCGAAGAGTCCCAGCGGGAAGATTCTCAGAAGGGTATTGAGGGATAGAGAGAAGGGTGGAAAGGAAAACAAAATGGTTGTTCGGGATGAGAATAGAGCGAAGCTGTAAACATACATATACATGTCTTTTCTCCATCAGCAAATTCGCGCTTCAAATATCAAGAATATTACCACCTACTTTATACATATGTACGTTACCCACACCTCGCCAACACTATCCCAAACCCCAACCCCCACCTTTGCCTACTAATATCAACCCCAGACTCGGTACAACCTCGTACCAAACGCCTCATCCCCTCCCCTCTCACCCCCCCACCTCACACTACACCCAACCTCCTCATTTCCGCCCTCACCACCCGATCCATCTCCAAAATCCCCAAAGCCCTCTCACGCCTAGCCCGATCCCCCATCTCCACCCTCTCACCCACCCTCTCCCCCTCCACACGCTCCCAACCCCTCGACCCACGACCCCCCCTCCATCGCCTAAACCCCCAAAAATCAGCCCGATCCCACAACCCCACAACCCAAAGAGAGAAAGAAACATACCGCGTACACCCCCACCAGCAAAAAATCACCCCTACCCAACGCCCCCACATGTCCACAGTCTCGTCGAACCCTTGGATCCACAGCCAGAGTATCGCCCCGCAGCTCACGGCGTCGAAGACGAGAAAGACCCAGGTGGCGATCGTGACCCAGCGTTCGTACTTCAGTGAGTTGGACCAGCGCGCGATGGGCGTAGGGAGATGTTGTTTGTAGCTGAGGGGGATGTCAGGTGGGGGTGAGGGCGGGATTGCGGCGGTGGGGAGGATGAAGAGCGTGAGGAGGAGGAGGATGGTGGTGGCGAGGAGGGTGGGATGGCGGGGGGAGGGAGGCTTTGTTGGTGGCATTTGGGTGGTTGGAGAGCTGGGGGTTGGAGTTTGTAGTATTAGGTGAAGTGTTTGTTGGAGATACAAAAGGTGATAGAGAGGAGACTGTGATTGAGGCGGTGATAGAACTGTTCGCGAGCACGGGACAGGGACGAGGTGGAGAGGGTAAACGTGCGGATAATAGAAAGGGAAGACAATTGGTAATGAGATTGTGGGCTGGGACTTGGTTGACAATCCGGCAAACGCCATGCAATGGTTGTGTGTTTATTTGCAATACATGTCACGCCAGTATATTGTGGTATTCACCTTGACTGGAACCACAGCTCGCACCTGAGTGTTGAATACATGTGCGTTGACACAATTACTGGGCCTTCACCCAGGGAAGCCTAAACGTACCGACCCAGTCTTCCACTTCTTGTCGCAGTTGCACGATCTCGGTGATGTCTTCTCCCTCAGCTACGTACTCTTTGAAGGCTGCAACGCTCCCAGGCGCCTTCCTGCCTGCCTCTTGCGCTTTGGCTTTTGCATCCTTGTCAAGTGTTTGCGTGATACCAACAGCGCGGTGAACAACGTCAGCGACGCGTTTGAAGTCTTCGGTGGAGAACCCGCGCGTGGTCATGGCGGGGGTGCCCATACGCAAACCGCCCGGCTTCATGGCTGACTTGTCACCGGGCACGGTGTTCTTGTTACTGGCCACACCGACAAGTTCGAGGATACGCTCTACACGGGCGCCATCAACGCCTTTATCTTTGAGGTCTACAAGGACAAGGTGGTTGTCGGTACCGCCGCTGACAATGTTGTATCCTAGACCACCTTTTTCTTTGGGATTACCTAGTCGCTCTGCAAGAGCCTTTGAATTTTCCAGCACTGCCTGCTGGTATGCTTTGAATTCCTTCGTCTGTGCTTGTTGGAGAGCTACAGCCAAGGCAGTGATGGTGTGGTTATGCGGGCCACCCTGATGGCCAGGGAACACTGAAGCATTGATCGGGCCTTCGAGATCGTATTTCTCTTCTACACCCTTCTTGTCCACGCGCCTTACACCCTTGCGGTAGAAGATCATGGCGCCTCGGGGACCGCGTAACGACTTGTGGGTCGTAGTGGTGACGATGTCGGAGTAGGGGAACGGCGAGGGAATCACGCCGGCGGCTACTAGCCCAGAGATATGAGCCATGTCGGAGAGCAGATATGCTCCTACGTTATCCGCGATCTTCCGCATGCGTTCATACTCAATGAGCCGGCTATACGCGGATGTTCCCGCTACGATGATCTTTGGGCGGTAGAGTTTCGCCAGCTCCTCCATTTTGACATAATCGATGAAGCCTGTCTTCTCGTCTAGCCTGTATGGTAGCGTCTCGAAGTACTTGGAAACGGCCGATATCTTCTTGGTAGGTGTCTGGTATCCATGCGACAAGTGGCCGCCGTGCGGCAGATCGAGGGCGAGAATTCGATCATGGGTGTTGAGGACGGCGGAGTAGGCGTAGAGGTTTGCGGGAGAGCCAGAGAGGGCTGGAGCTTGGTATCAGCTCGGTGTTATTCGCGATGGCGCATGGGACTCACGCTGGACATTTACTCCCCATTCGGCCTCATTGAGGCCAAATGCCTTGAGGGCTCTTTGTTGGCACAGCCGCTCTGCCGCATCAATATGCTCATTGCCTCCGTAGTATCGCGCACCCGGGTAGCCCTCCGAGTACTTGTCTATGCGGTGTGAGAATGGACTCTGGGCGATGGCGTGATGTGGACATACTCTGCATTACGCTGCCGAGCGCATCGAGAACAGCTTGGGAAGTGAAGTTCTCGGATGGAATGAGGTTTATAAAGTGTTTCTGGCGGTTCTTCTCCTACATTGGAAGGCTGGTGAGCTTCGCGCGTGCTTCAGGCGTGCATGAGGACGCACCTTCTCGATGATCTGGTATACGGCTTGGTCGACATGTTCGAGACTAGACGAGAGGAGCTGCGCACAATGATCAGAAAAACAGATTCGGGCTGTATTATCTACATGAAGATGCTACCTTGTGGTCGTTCTCTGCCGCAGAAGCGTAGCCCCGCCACTGGCAGCGAGACTGGGACTGGGACAGAAGCAGCAGCATTCTTGGGCGATTTGCAGCAATTGCACAAGAAGACGAGCGGCTGAAATTCCCCAACGGCGCGCGACATATTGACCTCAGCGACGCCATGGCAAAGGTGCGGGTGGGCGTGGTGTGAGGAGAACGACAGAACTGGCGGCTTAGATAGATAGATATGCCAATTGATTAGGCCACCGTTTTGGAATTTTAATCAACTTGGCAGAAACTAAGTTTGACTGTAATTACGTGAGTGAGGATATTATTATAGTAAGTAGTTATCCTTAGTTAAAGTAAATTATAGTGAATTATAGTAAGGATCTAGTTATAGTAAGGATATAGAGTAGTTAGTAGATTGTAACAGCCCAGGACCATCACAGGCATCGCCAAGAGATTTCGTTCAGGCCCGAACCAAACACACTCTAAAAGGACTCCAACTATAGGTATATAAGGTAGACTCTCTCCTTTAATAGTTTAGTAGTTTTTTATTATCCTTTTATACTAGGTTTTTAAGTAGTAATTAATCCTTAGTTTTTATTTTTACTATATACTTCTATATACCTCTAAGTTAATTCTTATCCTATTTAGATCCCTTACTAGCCTATGCTATTATATAGATAAGGCTAGTGTATTTTTAAAAGTTATATCTACTTAGTAGAAACTAAGCTAGTATTTAACTATAATTATATAAGGATAAGGATATAGTTATAGTAAAGATATAGCTATAGTAAGAATATAGCTATAGTAAAGATATAGCTATAGTAAAGATATAGTAGTTATAGTAAGTTATAGTAAGTATCTAGGAGTTATAGTAAAGATATTATATAGGCTTAGTATAATAACTCTAGTATAGCTCTATAATAACTAATATACATGCACAAATAACACTTAGAGGTTAGAGAGAGTAGAGTAAGGATATAGATATAGAACTAGGGAGATATTAAGAACTATAGGCCTTATATAGAAGAATCTATCTCTAACTATTAATTCTATCTATAAGGTTCTTATTATTTTAAGTATATATACCTTTTATAGAACTAGAGCTATTCTAGAGGAATATTAGTATTAGTAATAGGTATTAAGGTAAATAAAAGTTCTAACTAAGTGCTACTCTATCTATTAGGCTAATTAGATACTCTTTTAAACCTTAGTATTATCCTCTTCTTATTTCTCTAGGTATAGCTTAGGGAACTTGGCACGCTTAGATTAGGGTTTTAGGATATAGTTACTTTGTTTAGTTAAACTAGTTATCTATTAGGATGAAGTAGTTCTATAGGTAGTATAGGCTAGCGTTATTAGCTAAGGTTTAGGTATATATAAGGGTTGCTTTATTATAGTATTTCTCTTAGGTAGTTTTAGCTTTTAGTTTCTATTTCCCCCTAGATTCTTCTATTTTAAAGAAGAGTTATTGTAGAATATAAGGTTAGCTTATTCCTCTACTAAAGTAATAGTATTTTAGTGTTTAACTAGTAGAAGATATAGCTTATTAGTAATCTTAGAGAATATATAGCCTAATAGGTCTAGTATAAGTAACTCTTCCTCTATTACGCCTAGCTTCTCTTAATATAGGTGGATATAGTCTAATAGCTTAGTAGGTAATTATCTATAATACTATCTATACCTCTTTAAGGTATTATATACTTACTATTACCTCTCTTATTTAGTTTCTAACGTATCTAATATCTTCTCTCTTAAAGCGCTCTAGGTTTCTATCTACTATAGATTATTTAATTTTCTTGATAAAACCTCTATCCTCTAAGTAGATTTTAAGACGTTAGTAATATATCTAATAGCAAAGTTAACCTTTAACTCCTTAGTTAGGAAGTAAGTAGGTA